>ML213553.1:2681-14127 GCA_004369045.1 Heliocybe sulcata | reverse complement strand
TCCAACATCAGTACATAATAAATAACAGTTTATATATTTTAGTCCCAGACATTGAATATATAAATAACACTCAGGGCTCGAAAACTATGCCATGCATGCAATGGCCCACTACCTGCAAGTATTGAATCGGGGGAGAGTGCGTTTCCCGGCATGGTCATGACAATAATCGCGCTGGCTGATCTTGGGACTGTCGAGGAAGACTGATCATGCACGTCTCGAGATGTGCAGGACAGTCAGTCACCAATAAAAAGATTCAAGACAAGGTATGACGCACCGTGATGCTGACTGCCTGCACCCATGGACTCCGACCTTCCAGACTTTGCCCTCCCAATCGCTACGCCATTTTTTCCTGCAGAACCGCCCACCGCCCTCCCTTCTCTTCGATCTGGCCTTTCTCTGCTCTCTTGGCCGCACTATCTGCAGACCGCCTATCCCTCCTCTATCTAGAATACGATCTTTTGTCGGAAACTCGTGTGAAGTCTGACCGGAGAACCTGACGAATATCAGTTAGGAATTGTTGCGCATCGCTGGAAGAGGTGGGAGAAAGCATATATCACAGCTAGCGCCACATGCACAGCTTAAGTTGCATGTAGCGCGGCAGTGAGCTGGTCTGTGTGGCGGAGATTCTTTGGCGATGCATTGTTCCTAATATTGTTGCGATAGAACGGAGGTAATGAGCTGGCAAGCAAGTCAGCAAGCAAATATAGAGCTATAACCTGGACCTAGAGACACCGGTGAAGGTTTGCGGTTATTCTGAGGCGTGTTGTAGAGGTGACGTGAAACCTCTCCCGGCACCAGAATTGAAGCGCGGGGCTGCCGATCCCAGTTGTGCCATGGCACGGGCAAGCACTGCTACAAGGGAGTATGTTGTTCGATCTGTGGATTGCATCAAAAACATGTCGAGAGTGCCACCAGGTCCTACCTGCTGCTGCCACACGATCTCGCTTATGACATCCAGCAATTCATTGAGAGCGCGTTCGCAAAGCAGTATCTCTCGACGCACCACACGGGTTTCATCTTCAAACACAAAGTTCCGGTGGCGCAGATCATGGCCTGGCAGAAGATGCGATCTAATGCTCATATTCACGGAATTGGTGTGTCATGCGGCCAGCACTTACATTGCCACTGCTCATTGTCAACCACTAGCTTCACAAGGACGCGGTGACGATATTCAGGGTCCCGCAGCAGATCAGGGGCGACGATGAGTGTGACCGGCCGATGGGCATTCAGATGGCAAACATGCTCACGTGTCGAGTGCCGCGTCGTTGAATGGGCAAGAACACATGAGCCAGAGGGAGAAGGGTGGGCTGGTGGAGGAGGAGCGATGGCTGCTGGGCGAGAGGCTGAGGGACGAGATATACTGTCAGGCAATGAAGCAGCTGAATGGAAACCGAAGTCAGTGTGTCACATACACCAGAGTAGATCTAGATACTTCATAACCCTTGGTAATTTCGAACAATTGCAGGGCGCATATATGCGCCTGCCTTCGGGTTGTATGCACTCGGGGGGTGGGTATATGTGCAGATGTTCGTCAATAACCAGGTTTCATGATGACACAGAAGACATTGGACAAGAACGTACTTTCTCTTAAATATGACAGCATCACAATACCCAGACAACTCACGTACCCTTATAAACATCTCAGAAATGATTGAGTACGTAGAGCAAATCTTGAAGCACTTGAATAAAAAAACTCACAGTGCAAGCAGACACCAGGACCATTCAAATTTCAAACGTCAATCCGACCACCCTAGCCAATAGAATCTTTTTGTCGGTTAGCATGTTTGTCGCACCGACAAACCTGAGCCTCAGATCACCGACACATTGCTTCCTATCCCCAAACTTTATATCAAGTCTGAGACATGGCAGAGGCCCACTTCCTCCCCATCTTCCTCTTTATGCAAGCGCGAGGAAGAACCTAACACTGTTAGACCGTCCCAGCATGATGTTGATCAAATTTGCATACATACTGACTCCCTGTATCCTGGGGAACAATGTCTGCAACAATAATAAGAGTACTTCAAGCTGCATTACGGTCACATACAGCCATGGGTGAGAAGGTGGCGGTGGTAGAGAGCAAGGAGTGCGGCGTAGCTCGGAATGAGACACGCCCACACCATGACTTGAGTCACGTGATTATCCTGATGCCGCCACATGCACGCATCGTCAGTACTGAGGCTTTGTGGCCGCTCTAGGTCTCATCTCCTGATGTGCTACTTTGAATATAAATTATGCATCACCATCTATGTCCACAACAGGCTCTGGAATAAAACACGGCTTCCCGTAACTGGTACTTCTGTCTATAATACCCCACTTGTCCCGTGTGAGAACCCTCCCGACGACTGCCATGATCGCTTGCAAGTCAATAACAGCTGACTCTCGAAAGTTTTGATATGAGACTACCTCTTCCGTGGCATCCTTGTTCCCAGTGATTGCAGGTTTGATGTGAGCAAGTATGTACCTCTTTCCGCCGAGCTGTGCTCCCCAGAATTCTGAAGCCGGAAGCTCGCACACAAGGATATGCAGGAGTTGGCCATAGTAAACTTTTCGTTGAAATATTCCCCTGTGTTGCTCGGCCATAAGTTCATACTAAGGAATAAAAACTTGAGCTTCAAGATGTGGATTTGATGGAACATAACTTACCCGAACGAAGCTGCAATCTCGCCCGGGTGACATAGAATGATCCATAGCCCATACTGTCCGGATGTAATCACCACCATTTGCAATGCGCACCTTGCCCCATAGTGACATAGCTTCTGGCAGGTTCTTCCGAATAGCATCGCGGGTGGCTCCATGACGGCTCAAGACTCGCAGGAAGTGATCGGCTATCCGTCCTCTCAGGTATCTGTCTGGTGGATAACTTCTCTGGCATGGAATTCGAAGAATGCTATGGGGATCTGTATTAATGCAAGGTATATTTTATCTATCAATCTGAAGGTCGGCATTCTGGGAACCAAATAAACGCACATTCGGGATAGACTCTCTCACCACGAGAGAAGCGCTTGTTGACCCTGGTACTTGCGAGTTCTTCATCCAAATCATACTTTACAGACAAGAGGCCAAGCATGGACAGACGCCGAACATGCTCATTGAGATTGCTCCATGGTTGTACCCGAGACCGAAGTACAGTCTTGAGATGACCGCAGAAGCGCTCGACGTAGAATGTCCAGCTCGTCCAGCTAGGACCGCAATATTTGATATCATCGGGTAAGTGCAATAGACCGTGAATGGTAAGAGGGCATGCAGGAAGGCGTTCCTCCTTATACTGATAGTAGTACTTCTCATACTTTTCAACCCACTTGATTATCTTCTCGCGAAGAACCTCCACATCTTGATCAGAGATTTCGAATTGCGAACTAATACGCATTATTTCACCAAGTGCGCAAGCATGCTTGTAGTATTTTGGTGCCTTGAAGCGGCCCTGCAAAACAATGGGTGCAATGTACATGAACCAGAAAGCCCAGGACTCTGCTGTATATGTTGATAGATCCTCAGAAATGTTGCCGAGAGAACGCACAAATTCTGCAGGGATTAATCACGTGGCATCTGCTGTTTCCTTGCCAATGACAGACCAGATATGAGGGGATATCTCGTAGTCCTCAGTGCCAACATCGAGGTCCTTGTATCTTCCAGTCCACAACTTGACCATGTTTTGACAGATATTCTCGGCAAAAAGATGCATCCAATCCCAAGGATACGAGCAGGCATAATCAACCGAGTTGACCTGAGATAGAGCAGCCTGGCAGCGTATACCCCAGAACTGGCATATCTTCTCCGCGGCTGCCTTTGTACGCGCACTATCAATCTCTCTGTAAGCTTGGAGAAAACTCTCATGCGTGCGCAAAGGCAGTCCTCTCGGGTCCCAGCAGGCCTGTTTGTCTGGCCATATCAGCGGCACATAATAAGTATGTTTCTGCCCCGTGACATCCCTGACCCCTCTGATAAGACAAGAGCGGCACGGTGCAATAGCATTGTGTCCTTTGATCCCTAGGAGTTTCTCAATAGCCACAATGTCGCCATCCCGGAAGATATCGAAAGCTCGTAGCCAGAAGAATGCTTGGTCGACACAGTCAAAGGTCTTAATACCAGCGGCTAGCTTTGCATACTCATGCTCGAGGGGAAACAGGAAAGAGGGTAGGTCTTTGGGTCCTTTAGGGCCTGGTATGACTCCGACACATATCAGGTTCTCCAGGTGTGTACGGACCTCGGGCGGAAAATTGAATACTTGGAGGAGAATCGGAGTAGCTGATGGGCCACCGTGGCGACGTGCGTAGAGGAGATACCCATCTGTACACATTGCAAAAGCTAGGTCATTCTTCCCAGAGAAGAACTTGTGATTTTGCTTTTCTCCCGCGATCTCGATGTGCTTTTCCTTGAGAATCTCATAGTGCTTGCCATCAAAGACATCGCGGTAGATCTTGGATGTCTGTTCATATTCGTGCCTATATAGAAGAGTTCGAACAGTCTTCTCAGACTGGAAGTAGGCCTGGAAGCGTGGTATGAGGGGAAAGTAGCAAAAGCGCCGCCGCGGGTTATCGCCTTGATATCTGGCTTCATGGCAGTAGTGGCAAGTGTCAAGCACAGAGTATTTTCCAGTGTAGCAGATGCAGGAGTTGATGCAACAGTCGTACCACTCAGGCTCAATGCCAGTGAGCAGTGTGAGGCGATGCAGCATAATCCACTCCGAGCTGATACTAAGCTTATGACTGAATGTAATACGCATCAAGTCAAATGACTCTCGCGACATCTTGGAAACCATCCGAAGTTTGAACGCCCGTATATTATCCCTGTCCTCGTCTGTCAAGATCATATTTCCTGGTAAATTGTCAGTGTCGATCAGCAGTGGGTAAAATACATGAGATCTCACTCAGGGCATGCAGTTCAACCTCATTCTCAACTCCTAGAACAAACTCAAGGTGCTCCTGAATCTGCTGCATAGATATAGGGCAGTCAAAGTCCTCAGTCTCGTCGTATACGGTATCAGGGACCGGAGATTCAGGTCTGCCATAGATCTCAGCCTCCTGGGAATGTTCAGAAGTAGAGCTCCTGGTCTCTGAGTTATTTTCTAGGGTTTCCTGGCCAGAAGTACCGCCTTGCAATTGCTCCGACAAGCCTGGGGAACTTCCTGGGGAGGGAACGCTCGGGTCTTCAGCCCCGCTGTAGCCCTGCGGCCCATGGCTGTTCTCGTCAGAAAGAGACTCGGATTCATCATTTGTAGATGCATTTTCTAGAGCTTCATGGTGCGATGCGTTTTCAGGAAGGGGCTCTGGGATGGCAAGGGAAGGCTGTCGGAGGTGTGCCATGCCTGCTTTGCGAGCAGCCTTGTAATGGCGCTTCCTCTGACGGTACCCCAGTGCCAGATTGCATGACGGTAAGCAGCGACAATATTTCTTTGCTTTTGTGTTCTTCTTGGCCATATGGTCGAATGGGTGCAGAAAGGATCATCTTCGCACTCTTGATAGCCATGTGTCACAAATGTCACACTGAGTGACAAAGCACTAATCGACTTCCTTACGGTCGAGGACGGTCTACATTGCCCTATTTGCTACAGATCTAGTAACATACTGGGCTGTTCCACTGTATAAAAATATTAAAGTAAGGGTTGGTATAGCTGGTTTGTGCTAGAAACGCATAAGTCCATTCGAGAAGTGGCTTGGCCGAGGATGGTCACGTGACTCAAGCAGGTTCGTGGGAGCAAAGACATAGTTCGAGCCCGCGCGAGCTCCTTCCACAGCGGGAGTTACACCATTTCGGACGTTACGATATGTTGATCAAAATGGAAATCAAATACATTTGATTTTGTAACTGATTCACCGACCAGAACAATTTATTATTTTTAAAACCCTTCATGGGTCCTTATATATATCATCTATAGCAATTCCTTTCGCAGGATTGTATAGAAGAAATAAAAATACCATGCATAATGCCAGCGATATATATTCATCCGCAATCGGTTTAGGATGTGACAAAGTTTGAGATTTAGGGAATTCCCTAAATGTTGTTTGTTAGATCTTATTACGTATATGGTAATTTAATAAATACTACAAGATACATAATATCAATTACCGACATTGCCCGAAATGGGTTTGAGAATCATATATTCCGCAACCTTGCGAAAGGTATTGGCCCAGTAGCCGCCCAGTAGCGGCCCGATAGCCGCCCAGTAGCCGCCCAGTAAACGCCCGACAGCCTGGAACCGCCCAGTAGCTGCCCGGTAAGGGTCCATGAGAGGCACGCAAGATAGTATAACTTCATACTGTAAAGACCGGAAAGGATAGATGTCAGGCTAATAGAATGTGGCACCCTGGCCAATACGTGAACATATGTCCCTGAGGCCTCGCATGTTTTTATCCAGCAAACGGACGTCGACACGTCTATACTTGTTATAACAAGATCTGGGGGCGACAGGCCCGCTCGCGTCAGAGTAAAGCTTCGAGGAATACAGGGCTCACATGACTTCCACGGTTCGAGCACACCACAAGACGTCTGGTGACTTCAGAACAAGATGGCGCACGGCACGCTCGTGCGCGTCACGTTCGCAACAGGGTGGTGTACTTCCCCAGCTGAACACGAGCCTGATAGCGACCTCAAATATTAGCGAATACGTTCGCCTCAATGGACTACAGCACTTACGCTTCGTCATGGAATGTGACGATACCTCCCACATAAGAATGCACGCTTGTAACCCAGCGCCCTTGACAGTCAGTGCAGCGCATGGTTGCCCGCCTGTCTCCATCTCGCGCAGACCGGTGGATTCCGCCTCTGGGAGGCAGCGGACGCTGGTCAGTACAGTACAGGGTATACAGGGAAGGGTACGTGCTTGATCTCAGCGAGATGGACTCTCTCCTTGAACTCAGGCCGTCTAGCGAGAGCACGGCGCACGGCACGCTCGTGCTGATACAACCGAGGCAAGTGAGACGGCCAGAAGAATCGCATTCTGGAAAGCCAAGTTACGGAGTACGGCAGACAGAACGGTATATGAGAGACAGGTTTTAGCGTTGCCGTAGTCACCGCGGTAAGAGCAAAGCACGAGTTAGCAAGACCTGAAATCAGTACTGAACGCCAGTCGCAGGTTGCATCGGTTGAGAGTGAGCGAGAAATAGGTCCTGGCGTTCCTGCACTCACTGCGGTAAGAGCAGAGCGAGAATTTGGAAAAGATGAGGTGAATGCTGAGCGAATGCGGGTTCCGCGCGAGTTGACAGTCCCTAGGCTAAAGAAATATGTTCTAATCGCTCAATATCGTCCACCAGTTGCGCCTAGCAGAGTTGATGTCCAGCAACTAGGGGCGTGACCGGGTCTCCAGCGGGGAGGCAACTGGGTCGACAATCTGATGTCGGGGTCTCACAGCAGTGAAAACTGCCCTGAGGAATGCGTCCAGCGCGAGAGCATCTCGACGATGAGGAGAATGTTGATGTTGAGGTAGGCATTGGCGTCTCACAGCAGTAACTGTGGTAAGATGGTACCGCATTAGTGGGCGTCCGGTGTCGGACAGCCCGGCCATCCAGGTGGTCTGTCCTGATGCAACGGGCTTCGCAAGTTGTTGAGGTCTCACAGCAGTAAAAACTGCTTTGAGACAATCTTCATGATGAGGGAGATATTGACCTTGAGGTAGGCGTCCGGGTCTCACTGCAGTAAAACTGTGGTGAGACGGCGCGGGACAAGCTATGCGTCGGGGAAAGAGGATGAAGAAAACTAATTCGAACCGCAGGCGACTGGGCGCACATGGAATGTGGCGCGCGCCACTCCGGACTTGGCGTGAAACTCACGCGCGCCTAGGCAGCTATGGGCGCTTTCGCGTCTTCAGGGCTGTCTGAACGTCAAGATTATCTGAGAAGTTCCTTGCGAGACCGGGCGAAGGAGAGCGATAGAAAATCAGAGCCCGTTCCAACTGAGAAAGTCGCGATTCCTATCGTAGAGCTCATCAGATGAAACCATTGATATTAGCATGGGCCCTACTACCGCTCCTGAGCCCTCAGAAAGACCCTATTGCCTAACGCCCGCAAAGCTGCATGCCCATCTTTGGCCGCCATCACGATCAAGGTCTCGTGGTTGAACTTTGCAACTGCAATTTATTGGTCGAAGCACATTATGATAAGCGTCTCTGCCGAGCTGATGGAGCTCTGATGAGATTTCACCCTGATCACCGGCACTCGCTGCGACTGGCACAAGGCAGACGTGAAAGAGTATCAACGGAAAGCGACTGAAGTCTGGAGCAATTGTCATTGTAATCCGAATCACCGGCCGGTCTGCCACAGACAATGCAGATTATAATTAGGACATGCTTCACATGATGAGAAGTTATAGGCACCTTCTTGGTCTTCCCGGTCGCCCGCCTCTTCCGGGTAATAACAGCTTCCGCCGCTGCTTCCGCCGCTGCCTCTACCCGACTCTTACGTGACGTATATTGCAGGTGTTGAATGAGATAGTCTTTGACGGGCCAGCAATCCTTGTACTTCCCCAGGTCGGGGAATTCTCTCGTAGCCTGAGGGATTATTCAATGATGGGGTTAGACTATCGGCGATCAATGGTGTACTGGAGAGCTTACATGCTTGTAAACCGTCTTCACTCGATTTGCAGACTGCTTGGTGAAGGAGGTCGTGAGATCGAGGTGCTGTTCCGCGAGGACATTGATCCGGTTCTAGGTATGTATGTCAGCGGATGCATATGGATGAACGGCAAGCCTAACCTGTAACTTTTTGTAATCTGCAGCTGGCCACCGCAATGTGTCTCTGAGGGCATAACCTCCTCGGCCAGGCCTTCCCGCTTCTCCCGACAGTTTTGCTAATGCTACTGTCACATCCGCCGCGGAATCATGCGACGATTGTGACCCAGTTTCAACAGAAGTGTCGGACAGAGCGAAGGAACCCGGCACAGTCGCGTCGGCTTGGGTTCCGGGACGAGCGAAAAAGGGCAGGGAGGAAGTCGAAGAATCGGAAAGAATACTAATCCGAGAGTCCTCCCTGCCGAGCGATGGAGTCGGCGTCCCGCGGGGGGGAAAGTAGAGATTTGTTTGGGCAATGGGAAGTGGGAGGGGGAGGCGTCGAGGAGCAGAGTCAGGCTTGCAGAGTGGTTCTACTGCTGTCGAGAAGATCGCCATCGTTAGCGAGCGGCGATAGTTCGTCGCACTTTTATGGATAATCTTGCAGCACGTGCCGGTCGTCAGCCGCCGAGCCGCCACAGGCGTATCTTGCACGAGGCATCTCGAAAATCTCCACGCGTGCCAAGCGAAGGGGCAGAGACACGTCGGATATTGATTGGACTCTTATGAGGATGAAGGACGAGTGAGAAGATACCCGTACGGCAAGGCGAAATGCCTCTCTCGAGCACCACGTCTGGAGCAAGGTACCGACTACGGGCCACGCTAGTCGGCCATACAGCCCCTGTCTTCGCGCTCCGATTTTCTCCGACCGGGAAACTCCTCGCCAGTGGTGGTGAGCAGATGCAGATTAATACTCGCAGTCACACTTACGCATGTGAGGTTCACAGGCACTGACGGCGTTCGCTTATGGGACGTCAAGACTGGCAGCGAGCTTCCTGTTCCTACGCAGGATCCTGAAGAATATGGCCAGGCAACTTACATTGCATGGCTAACCTCTGATGGGGAGCAATTACTCAGCCATGGGACGAGCCGTGGGTATTTTGTGATATGGTTAAGGGGCTTGGGGAAGAAGCCGCGCTTCAGTCCCATAGCGAAGCTACGGCTGGGCACAGGACGCGAAATTACTAGCATTATCCAGGAGCACTTGACAGAGCAGATCGGTGTCGGATGTATTGACGGAGTGGTTCAAGTCTGGCATATTGATCCTGGGTGGACTCTAACCAATGTCTTCTCCGTCCAAATTGCAAATTTTTTGCCCAAGACTCTCTCATTCGTTCCGAATGCGAGGCACGACCTTCACGTCTTCAGTTGGGGAAACGGCTACTGGTACGTACGTATGCATACTCCTGTGCCCTACTAGATCTGAGTTTGTCTAGGACCCGGATTCGCGGAGACGACGGAGCTGTCCTACACTCTCGGGAATTGAGAAAGGCCATGCGAGTTAAGCATATCAACTCTGCATGCTTCCGGACTGATACCCACGCAGTGCAGAAACGGCCGTATCCCCCACTCAAGAAGATTTTGTCGTCGACAATTGTAGTGACGGGTTCGATCTGCACTCCCTAACAGACGGCAGATTCATCCGAAAGTTCACGACACCACCTGTACGACACACACGGCTGAGACAAGTTCAATATGTGGAGAATGGTAGGATGGTCGTCGCAGGACATACAGAGGGCGGCGTGTACGTCTTCGGCAAGGACAGCGGGAAACAAGTGGACTATCTGCAGCACTGCAACGGCGGGATGGTGGCCACAATCGGGGTAAGAGGCAAGCCGACAGATGTCCGACAGAGCTGACTTTATTAACAGACTTGCGACACATCAAAAGGGAGCTTGATTGCCTGCGCAGACACGGAAGTGTGTCCCATCATCAAAATTTCAATCTGGTCGAAGCGGGATGATTCAGAGGAGCGCCCTCAACGAGGCTCCCCAAGACAGTCGCTGCACTGGGCCATGCATGCAATAATGGTCGTAATGGTTGTGGCGTGGACCACGCAGTACTTCGGCATTGTGAGTCTTTCCATCTTCCTCAGGGTTGAGACTAACAACACGTAGGACATCGAGCCACAGAGGATCACGAAGGCTTTCTACCACTATGGCTGGGCGGAGTACATGAACCCAGCCGTCACGTCGTGGCTCAAGCCAAATGTGGGCAAGGCAAAGACAAATGCGAAGCGCCTGAGAGCGTCAATTGAAAGGGCAGCATCCAGGCAGGCCAGCAAGCTGGGCAGCAATGGCTACGTTTTCAAGAGAAACGAGCGCGATCCTTTGGATGACGGCGAGAACAGCGGCAACGGGAATGCGGAGCAGCTTGACGAGAAGGATCCTGGGACGGATCTGATTGAATGGTAGATGGTGCACGGTATAAGTCGAAATGAGTTTGTAGATGGTGCACTATAGCAGTGGAAATGATATTGCTGTCATCCTTGTGGTGCTCCGTTAGTAGGCGCCGGGTATTGCAAGGGAAGAGACGTACTAAGTGAGACACAATCCGCAATGCCAGCTCCCACCCGACAACAACCTCCATCTTTCCCACGTGACGCGTCCAGCGAGCAGGCGCGCGACCGGGTCTCAAAGCAGTAAAAACTGCTTCGAGGCATACGTCCAGCGCGAGGCCTTGAGGTTGAGGTATGGTATGCGTCCGCGACGGCAAGACAATACTGAGGGTGAAGGGAATCTTGCAGATGAGGGAGAAGCATAGCAACGGCGCAACGCTACTGTGTTGACAGATACGTCCATGGCGAGAGCATCCGAGTCTGATAGCAGTAAAAGTGCGGCGAGACAGTGAGGTGACAACCGCGCTGCGGACAAAGACCGCATTAGTGGGCATCCAGTGTCATGAACG
>ML213552.1:0-29711 GCA_004369045.1 Heliocybe sulcata | reverse complement strand
TCCCTCTGACCCCTCCGCCTCCGACTCCGTCCTAGCCTTCCTCTCGTCTCTCTCTCCGCCCCAGCCTCACCTGTGGCCCGTCTTCAATCGCCTCGGAATCTCGAATGCAGAGTAAACGTCCTCCATTTCCGCTTACTCTATCCTGCGATTGACAGGGAACTTTGTTTCAGGTGCCTCCGAGCGCTCGCTGCGCGGCCCGAGTCGCGTGTGGACGCATTTTTTCAAAAGCTGGTGCAGAAGGGCGAGTTCAGTGTATTCCAGGTGGACGCGATTCAGTGGGGATTGAAGGACATGGCGGACAGGGCCGAGTATGCTTAACGGTTGGGTATCCTGCTGCGCTCGTTTGTGCATCCTTAATAACTGCTCTTGGTATACAAATCCCCGCACCCCTACTCCGCCGTGCTCTTGATCAACGTAGAACTGGCAGATTACGCCTGAATGCACTGACTACGGTGGACATTACCACAAGATCTGATATTGGGCGTACATAGGCCACTGCGCTACTCATACGCAAGCAGACCAGCACACTCTTCCGGAGACTTCCCTCCTTCGGCATGAAGTACTCGCCAGATTCAGCGGGGAGACGTCGCTAGGCCGCTGTGACCATCGTCCTTGGGACACCCACCTGTACGCCTTGATCCTCATGCGCAGTAAAGGCGGCGATCGTTGCTGGTGCCAACTTGAAGTCTCGTTCCAAGCTCTGCTTTCATGATCAGTCGAAGCTCGGGTGCTCCGTGACCTCGTTCTACAACGATCATCGGCTTCTCTGTAAAGAGATCCAGCACTACTGGCTATATGCAGTTTGAGCTAACAAAAAATAAGACAGCATTGAACCACATCCGATGGGTAAGGATTAGGCTCGTGACCAACCTTCCGTACCGCCATTGGGGCAGAATGTCGGTAGACAGGCTGGTTGATTTGGCGTGAGATTTACGCTCGCAAAAATTAGATCTTTTTTGCCGTCGGGATCATAGACGCTTGGGGATCGGAGATGAGCTGAGCATGTCTGAGTATGTCGAAGATAGAGATCGAGATCGAGTAACAAGTAGTTTTGTAGTCGCATAACAACGCGCGCTGGATAACAATCGATTGCGCTCCGGTCGTGCGTTCGTCCAGCTTTGTGCAGCTCTCTTACCGCTGTTGCACACCAAACTAGCTTCTAAGCTCGAAAACTATTTGTATTGTATGTCTTTTCCGCCCCGGGAACCTCAAACTCCACAGCATATCGATCCGAGAACTGGCCGTCATGTGCAGTACTTGCCTCGCATCAAAGCCACATCCCAGTCGGCTATGAACATCGGTATTCTCTGCTCCAACTCATGGGTTACTGACCCTCGACACGCAAAGTGCATACAGCCGCGTGCATCGTAATGATAGCTCCCAGGTCCTACAGACAATCTGTCGCGTGTTTCATGAGTTGATCCATATACAATCTTGCTCGATACTGCTGCCGCAGGCCTGTTGCGGCGTACGTATCGCAAGGCACAAGGAACGGATACCCCGTAAACGTATATTGTAGTCAATATAGAGTCATATCGACGGACGCCACAGTCTTCCATCGTGGCGCGTCGCGGACGCGCGCCTCTTGCAAAATCACGTGATCGTGGGCCGTTACTCGAACTGCTGCGTGACTGCTGCAACAGCATCTTTGCTGGAACTGCGTGCACGCTGCATTGCAAGACGACTATTCCTGGAACCATTCCTATAATCGTTTGAGTCAAGATCCTTCCGCGCCGTGATTGCTTCCCGAAACCCGAGGTGAGAAACAGGGCATCAACCTCGTGCTAACGTGATAGAACACAAGTCAAACAAACAGTGCCACATTAGACCACACAGTGCGCGGTATACCTGGGCGCTCTCCTTATCGAGGTTCGTCACCCTCATCTGCTACAATGCCTTCGTCTCAGGTTTCCAGTTCGCCTTACAAAAGGTCTACAACGGGCTCTCGTCCTCACGCCCACGAAGAGCCGGCCGCCGAGGAAAGGAAGAAACAGCACGCACTTGATATGAATGGGGAGTTCATTAGGCTGGCGGGAATAGAATGGCTGGATAGATTCATGCCTGTCTAGGCTGAATGGGGCAACACTCCGACATTCTCTCCCGACATTTTCAGACCCATGGAAACTATCCAGACAGAACGTGGCATGTATACACCTTGGGTTAGGCAGTCGGGTATTACTATCCGGGTTAGCTGCTGACTATACTTTCCTAGATTCAAGTCGTACATGAAAGTAACTTCTGCTCAGGCTATAAATTCGTCGCCACGCCGCATAAGGGGGATCCGCAGGACTACCGCGGAAGAGGGAGGCAAGTTCCAGATGTGGGCCTGTATCCCGAGCTTCAGGCGCCTCAGGATGGCGCCACACGATGGAGCAACATGCGTGTCTTTGTTGAGTTCAAGGGAATGAAAGTCGCCCGTCAAGTGGATGGATTCTGTGACGACCCCACGGAAGCGTTCGAGCGCCTAGGGGAGAAACCAACGCAGACTCGAGGACAGGCGATTGGTTATTCGGAGGCGATGCTCGCCCACCAGCAGCGCACCCACATCTTCTCACTTCAAGTGCTGGGGCGTTACGCCCGTTTCTTCCGTTGGGATAAGGCTGGCGCCTTTGTCTCTGATCTCGTCGATTATGTTGAAGACCCAACGTTGCTTGTTCAGTTTCTCTGGCGGTTCTGCAAGCTGTCCGATGAGCAGCAAGGTATCGACCCGACAGCTGAGAAGATTGACAAACCGTCAGCGTTGTATGATCTGATGAAGGCAGGCCCAGACCCCAACGCCTTAACTCCTAAGCAACTCCAGTACTGGCAGGATTCTCTCCGCGAGGATTGGCCCTGGTGGAAGCTAAAGGTCAGCGACTGCAACTGTGTACGGCACGTTCTTGCCCCACAGACCGCTCCTCAAAGTCCTGAAAGCCTGCCTTTGGGCGAGAGTCGCCCTGCAGAGAAGCAACTGGTTCGATACTTCCTTGTCGCGAAGCCTCATTTCCGGGCACTCGGTGTCACTGGACGAGGGACGCGGGGGTATATTGCCATGGATCCGGAAACGCGCCGCTTGTTCTATTTGAAGGACTGCTGGCGCGTTTCGTTACCCGGTATTCAGAAGGAGGGTGATGTCCTGCGTGCTCTACGGGTAGCTCAGGTCGAGTATGTCCCTACGCTCGTATGTGACGGCGACGTCTGCAGCCGTTGTGGATTGAACTCCGGAGAGTCCACGCACCCTGTTCCTGACGACGTTCCGGCCGCCAGTGGCGCTGGTATGACTGGTCCATGGCTAGGTACCCAGTCCAGTTCAGAAGGAAATGCAGTCCAGACAGCACTTCGGGGCTCGAACGCTCCTCTCTCTCCAGCGGCCTTAGATGGGCCCCAGTCAACGTTGACGGACAAACATGCGAGAGGCGACAGTGCAGATGAGATGAATACCATGAAGCCGCATATTCACTACCGAATGGTCGTCTCAGAAATTGGCCAGCCTCTCGACGATTTCGAGGAGTCTAGACAACTGATTGCGACCATCATGTATGCCGTTGTCGGTGAGTCCGCTCGTGCAATTGTGTCCGCTACCATATTCATCGATCTTCAGCACATTACATGGCTTATGAACGAGCCGGAATCCTTCATCGCGACGTCAGCCGCGGCAACATCCTAATCTACTCTCACCCCACGGGGCGGCTACAAGCGGACGGCTCGCCAGAGATTGTCACTACGGCCATTCTGAACGATTGGGATCTGTCGAAGGACGTGAGGACCAATAGAGAGGGGGCCAGGCAGCCGAACCGCACAGTGCGTATTTTCTCCGCGAAATATGCGTTGTGACATTTCTAACACAGTTAGTAGGGTACATGGCAGTTTATGTCTGCAGCGCTGCTACGTAATCCAAAGAAAGTTCACCAAGTCGCAGACGACCTGGAATCTTTTGTCCACGTGTTGATCTATGAAAGTCTCCGTTACCTCAGACATAACTGCGACTCAGTTAAGTTGGTCATGAGGCAGTACTTCGATTCGTACGACTATGCGCCGAATGGAGAGGCAAGTGGAGGAAGCGAGAAACTGGGTGCTTTTCATGCTGGTTACTTGAGCACGGGGGCCAAGGTTCTGCGGTTTGACAGTCTGCATGTGCGGAGGATCATACGCAGGTCATTGCAGTGGCTCAAGAGGTACTATGTGAAGATTTATCCCCATCTTCTTGAGCCGGAGAGTGCTCCTGTGCGCGAGGAGGCGGTCGCCTCTGTCTCTACAAAGACTGCTACCCCGTCGTATCTTCTAGGATTCGCACAGGAGCGTGACTCTATCGCGAGTCTCCTTACCAGTACACCAAAGACTTCCGTCGCACATGAGATTGATGTGGACTCCGAAGAGGATGAGGAGAAGACATTCGCGGACCTCGAAGATGTCACACCCATCGAAACTCACACCCCGATGATAGAGCTGCTGTATGACCACTTGAATACGGAGACCGGATGGCTCAGCGGGGATAAACTTCAGGACCAGCTAAAAGCTGAAGCTCTTGAGGTGTCCAGGTCCACTGCATCCCGCTCGCAATCGTCTGCTAGCAAGCGGAGTGCTAGTCAAAGCCAACCGGGCGAGCCTGAAGATCCGGAACGGCGGAAGTGCAAGATGGCCAAGACCAGCCTTGGACGTTCGCCCACGTAGTTAAAATGTCTCGGCACAGTTAGCACGACTACCGTAAGGTAGTACGAGAACGTATGTCATTGGATTGCGCAGGGATGATTTGGTTCGTGATGATTCATACGAATAGAACGGAGGACTGCGAGCCGTTTGTGCAATTCTTGAGCTATCTATCTGCTACCGCGTCGATCATTCGTACACCCGCACGAATCCGATGTCCCAATAGGCATTGGAAAATGCAGATGGGTTCTCATTGACGTAAGCTTAACAGCTGTTAGTTCCGGGTCAACCAAGGGGTCCATACAGTCGCCACTCACTGACGCAGTCCCCAGAGCATCCATCCGAGTTGTAGACAGCCCCAGCCCAGTCTCCACCTACTCTCGGAATTAGAACAATCGCTGTCGAAACGGGATCGACAACGCAGGCTTACAGAGCGTTAGATCGAATATGATATTGTTCTGGCCAAAGTGAGAAGCCAAGTTGCAGTCCGTATTGGGGAAGTAAGCTGTCGGCTCTCCCTATGGTAGCACTTAATAGTGGATAACGATGCTGAGAAGTTGCAAAGGTCCTTACCCAGGTGCTTGTGTCAATCTGAGCCGGTCCGGAGCTTACGTCGAAAGGAACCGACGCGTCGTTCCTTGCCCAAAACCAGATCGAGAACTTCACGAGGGCGAGAGCTCGATTCGTGCTTGCGCCTGTTCAGTACCTTGATGTAAGTATCAAGCCATTTCTCTTCCTGCGTACCAAGGGAGATCAATGCATACGCACATATCGAAGGCGCTGGTGCCTACTATATATATGTTTGGTTGAGATTATGATGAGTCGAAGCTCGGGATGGACGGTGTGCTCCGCCGGGAGAACGGATGTCTGGTCCAGGCAGTACTAGTGAGACCTCCCGAACCGTCAACTGCTTGCTCCTGTTCTCGTACTGGCACCCCGACAGCTGATATGCGAGGGAAAAGATAAAAGAGAACGTCGACCCAGTACTCCCTTTTCAAATCCGTGTAACAGTACGACTAGGCGCTTGCTTGCTTGCTTTCACAACATCGCCTTCTGGAGCTTCCACCAAGCACGGAGGCTCGAGCTCCGGGAAACGCGCCTTCAGTCTCATTCTACAAGTACCCAAAGCGAGTCCTCGGACGGCACACTACACTCCCAATATCGAACAACCCTTCCCTTCCCTTCTCTTAACCTCATCCCAAAAAATCAATAAATACCCAATACAAATACCAACCAACAAGGCGCACAGCACCCCCTTTTCAATAAATACCCTCTCTCCTTCTCTCCGGCGCTCACGCGTACACCCTTACAGCCGCGATATCCCAAAAGGCGTCTACGAACGCTGTGGGGTTTTGCTCCACGTAGGCTAAAAACACAGTGTCAGCTCACGCGAGGAGGGAGGGGAGGGGAAGGGGAGGGAGAGGGGAAGGGGAGGGAGAGGGGAAAGGGAAGGGGAGAGGGAGAGGGAGAGAGAGACGCACTGTTACAAGCCCCGACGCCGCCCGCGCTGGCGAAGGTCGTGCCTGCCCAGGCACCGCAGAAGGTGAGGTTGATGATGATGTTGTGCGGCGCGCCGACTTTTGTGGAGAGGGCGCAGGTGGAGGAGGTCGGGAAGAAGGCGGTGGAGGTGCCCTGCGTACGTAGGTTTGTGTGAGTACTCGAGGCAAGGGGGAAGGGCAGGGGAGGGGGAAAGGGAAGGGAAGGGAAGGGAAGGGAGGGAAAGACAAACCCAGTTATCCGTGTCGACAGACCCCGTGTTCCCGCTCACGTCCGCAGGCACGCTCGCGTCCCCTCTTGACCAGAACCAGACTTTGACAAAGTCGGGCGTGCGCTCCATCGCGTACCTAAAGTCCCCCCAATTCACTTTATTAACACCACGCAAGGAGGGGGGGGAGGGACGCACCAGCCACCGCCGGCGGCGTTGAAGGCGGTGCCGTAGGAGTTTGTGGTGGGCGCGTGGACGCCGCAGCCGAGGTTTGGCCCGGCGGAGTCGCCGCAGTCTTCGCTGACGGGGGTGCTGGGGGGGTTACTAGTTAGCTGTGCTCGCGGAAGGAGGAGGGGAGGAGGGGACGGAGGAGGAGGGAGGGGAGAAGGGGAAAGGGAAGGGGAGGAGCGCACCCGGTCTCGGCGCGCCCGTCGGGCATTGTGCAGCCTGCGGCGGTGTGCAGTGTGCTTTGGTTGGGGGCGACGTCGTTGGCGCCTTCGAGGATGTCGACCTGGGAAGGGTGAGTATAATGCGAGAGGGAGGAATTGGGGAGTGAAAAGGAGTGCGGTTGAGTGGAGGTGAGGAGTGAGTGGATGGGGTGGGGTGTGCGTGGATGGAGGGTAGTAGGGCAGGTGGGAGGACGGGGTGGGAACGCGTACGCGGAAAGAGACGGTGGGAGGAGAATGGATGGGGAAGGAAACGCATGCAGTCAAAAAGTGGCAGGAACGAAGACGCTCACCTCGCCGCCTGCAGGCCAGCCATCCTCCTGGACCTCCCACGCAGCGGGCCACGTACTGAGGCCTTGGGGCATATGGCGGATGTCATATCTAACAAAGAGGTCAGTGTCAACGCAAGAGTGGGGATCTAGGCACTCACACAGAGACATGGGTGGTGTAGGTCTTGACGCTCTTGATGCGGACCGAGTTTCTGCCGGGACCGGTGGGGGTGAGGGTGGTGGTGGCGTCGGCGCGGAGGACGAGGGAGTCTGGGGAGGTGAAGGTGAGGTTCTGGGCGGTGGCGGTGGCCTGGTCGACGTAGTTCCTGCGCGGGGGTCAGGCGGAGGAGGAGGAAGGGAGGGAGGGCACGCACACTCTGCCGCTGGTAGGGTCTGGGATGGCCTCGTGTGTGAAGGAGGTGAGGAAGTCGGGACCGACGTGGTTGTCGCTGAGACTGTAGGTGGCTGCGAGGGCGGTGGAGACGAAGGAGAGGAGGGCGAGAGAGCGCATGGTGGTCGTGAGGGAATGTACAGACAAAGAGCGAAAGGTACAGCGGAAGAGAGACTACCACCAGGGTGCGATGAGGACGCCTGCCCGTTTCGCGAGGGTTTATATGGAGGGGAGGGGACCCGCATGGTACAGGAGGTGCGTTTGATGGCGTAGTGGGGGAGATGCAGTGGTGAGCACATGCAGGGACGACCGAGGCAAGGCGGGTGTTGGTTGTCGCGGCTGCGCATGGAGTCCACTTGCGTCTGATAGGGTTAGAGAAAGATTGATTCGGAGGACTACGCATGGCGACCACAGGCACGTGCTGTAGACGCTATTTTTGTGCGCCTCCGCGATGGCAGTTATTTTTGGCTCTCACGTTGAATCCTTCGCTGTACTCGTTTACCACAACACTAGTCCCTACTGCGGTCTAGAACAGGTCAAGCTAGGACCCGAACGCCGTGGAGCAAGCATGGACGATTGAGACGTTGCGGGGCTCTCTTTCCTCTAACTCTGCCATCTCAGGCCTGTTCCTGTCCCGCCGTACTCTGTTTTGAGTTATCTTCCCGTCGCCCGCGGCACTACTAGCCAGGCCTCTCCCAAACACGAATCAGCTCATCGCCTCATCCTGGGTACAAGTAACTCCCCAGCGTAAAAGCCGCTGATTGATCCAACACCGCACCCTCGTACTTCGGGACCCTGGAGCGGAACACTCTGTTCTCATATCATCTTGGCTGTTCACCTGATCCACTATCATCCGTACTATCGACACGCAGTATCATGCCAGCCTCTCGCACTGCCTCTCCGCATCTTCCGTGATGCTCCTTCCTCTCACTCTCCGTCGTCCTCTCATAACCCTGCGTGAACCTCCCATCTTTTGCCCTCACCTCCGAATCACATGTCGAACAATCGCCTCAGGGTTAGCTGGTCCTGCTTGTATCTTAGTCTCTAAGGTACTGCTATATGCTCTTCGTCTTCCTTCGCCTCCCGTGCCTCTTCTCTCTGATCCTGGCAAGCTGCTGCACACACTATTGACGCCAGCGAGGGATCAAGCAACCATCTGTGATGATGGTCCACAGCGTCGTGATTCCTTGGCGTGATGAAAGTGCACATTGAATGAGACAATGAACGAACAGCGCTCTTTCCTCTCCGTAGGCCACTTTCACGTCCGCCCGAGAACAGAAATAAGAAATTCGGTAAACTTACGCGGCTTGGAAGCTACCGGAGGTACTGTAGGCGTCTTGACGGAGCTGGGAAGAGCACGTCGAAGCTAAAGCGTTTGGGAACGGTAAGCCGGTCCTCCCGTTCTCTTCAGACAATCTGATGCCAGGCAACAGAGCACACTGTCCATCCAGAGCTTCGACTCATCATGAAAGCGCAGCTCGAGACAAGAGCGCCAGCACGGATTACGGCCTTTACTGAACTATATCGACCAGAGCGTGCACCGGCGGGGACGGGAGCTGCGCCAGTCGACGTCTCATGCCCGCGGACGGGGTACTTCATGTCGAAGAAGACAAACATCGTGGGTGAGGTCCCGGACCCCGCTAACCTTACTTCGAACCCTGCTGGCTATGAACAATGTACGGGTTAGCAGCTATGCATGAGTAGTGCCAGATCTTTGGGTGCCGAGTGCGGTGATCGGTGGGTGGTACAGTCTACAGAACCCGTATGACATCTGTATGAACAAGGTGCACGTATTAAGCTTACTCAGTGCTTCCCGCCGGTTGCTTCAAGCCGCAAATGATCGTGTCCACCTGGAACATATTCAGCTCCTGTTTCTGCACCAGCCTCTGGAGAAACGCGTCCAGGCGTGACCGGGTCGCTCAGCCAGCGCTCGTAGGCATCTGAGACCTGAATGCTCGTCAATAGTACTTGGGGTAAGATGGAGTGGATGGCACTTGCTCTGCGTCTGAGAGTCCGAGGCGGGCAAAGAGGGGTTGCAGGTGAGACATTGGAGCGGAGACAGAGACGAGAGGAATGCGTAGAGGTAGTCAGATGAGGCAGAGGGGGAGGTCGAGGCTTGAGAGGATGCAGTGTCAGACGAGGGGAGGCGCGGCGATGTGGACGCCTGCGAGCTTGAAAATGGTGCCTCCGTCCCGAACGGTGGGCGCGTGGGCGCAGCGTCAGTGATAGTCGCGGGCATCTGGTACGTGCGTATCTTGGGTTTGTGGCAAGACTTTGCCTACAGCGGGGATCTCAGACAACATGGCACTTCCACCTCGAGCTGGGACTCACGTGCATATTCCCGTCGCCAGACTCTTGCTCGAGAGGCAGCCGCCCGCTCGCAGTCTCCGTATTGGCATACCCATTCTCCTTATCCTATCTTTGGGGAGACACTTTTCTGGCCCTTCTCACTCCCCGCGCCAGACTCCTTGCGACACAGGGCGTGGTGCCTCTGATTCGACATCCAGCGGTCACGTACCCCCGAAGTGGATACGCGCGCGAAGATCGGGAACTCGAACGTCAGACTCGACGGCCGAGCGACGGGCCCATTTTCCTGGGAGTTAATCTCGCAGCGGACGCTCGATGTCAAGGTACGAGCGCGCGAGGGATCGCACCGCTTCCCGCATAACCCGTAACGTCAGGTGCGCGATAGAGCCCGGGAAGCGAGAAGAGGCGGACCCAGAGCTTCGTCACCTCTGCGCCGGGCAGGATCTCGCGGATAGCTCTGCTGTACTTGTAACGCCGTGACTTGTGCTGGCGTGTGCTGGGGGACGTCGCGCGTACTTCTCCATGACGGCGGTATTAATTGTATGGGACTATAGCCACATGATGGAGAGAACGCTCACCTATCTCCATAGCGGACTTTGATGTGGCCTTGACGCGAGGCATACTGCACAGGTGAAGGTCGTCAGCGTTCGGAGGGATGAGAACGGGTCAAGGCTAGCGCTTCACCTTTATGGTTGCGGTAGTTGTGTTGACAGTGTTCTGGGTCGAGCCTGGAAACGTAATCAAGGCGTACAATGCGCGACATCATATATCCGTCCAGACGTATGACCATGCTCAGTCGATATTGCGTATGTATTGGTATGGGACAGAAAGAACGTTTTGCTTGCGATTAAGATACTACACAGGCCGCAAGCAGGACTATTTCGAGCTGTCGTCCTCGCGAAGTTCACTTCAGATTAGTCACGATCACGATCACATGACTGTGACGCTGAGCCCGAGTGCCCGTATTGCACAGAAGGCTCGAGTCTCGACTGCGAAAGATGTGGATTTATTACCTATGAGATGGGACATGAAGTATTGTAATGGATTCGCGTGTCTGGTCTGTCCAAATCTTCTCCGTGGAACACCAGGGTCGGTCAGAGTGCCAGGTTACACGTTTCGGCAGATGCAAGATCAGAAGATCAGAAGTCGTTCAATGCATTTCCCTACATGAACAGTCTGATATAGGAGCCTTGCAGATCCTATACTGCGCGTTGTGAAATCTCCCGGAGGCCGCACGCAATAGCCTCCGCTTCCAAAGCACTGAGGTCACGCCTGTCGACCATTTTGCGAAGAAAGTCGTCGATCCGCGCTGGAGACCAGGCAGCCATGGCTTGGAGGCATCTGACGACCGTGAATTAGATGCGATGACCCGCTGAGATAGGAAAACGGTGATGGAGTAGATTGAACTCACCGTTCGTTGCAGATACCCGCGCGAGTGAATATTGGTAGCATGTGCGGAAGGGGTGGGCAGAGGGAGGCCAGGAAGGCTCCCACATGCTGTCTGGGATCCAATGGGGCAGGCGATATTGCAAGCGCTTTGGTAAGCTCAGAGGTCGGCGAAACAATGTCCGAGGTAGGGAGCGCGGACGGATCGGCTGTAGCTGCCCTCGGGGGCAATTCGTGACTCGATGCACGCCAGGACGCGGAGAAAACAGGCGAATGAGGAGCTTGGTGCCCGTGCTCGATGAGCATTTCCGCGTACATCTAGACGCAGAGGTAAGCGAGTCTAATCATCCTCGTCTTGATTTGACCTACCTCGCACGCTCCGTAAGGCTGGAGTCTGACATTCCCGTTGAATAACGTCTTGGTCCGCGCCCGGTCGTGAGACAGTGCATAGTAAAGATGCACTGGATAACCCACCTTAAATGTGTTACCTATCTCTGTGCCAGTAGTCATATTTGATGGCGGCTCGGTCGCACGGTGAAGGTCAGCAGCCTTCGGTACAGATTCATTGTCAGTATCAAAGATTCCATATCTCTCCTGGCCACTCGCCATTTCCTCTCCCGGAGGCGGGGCATCCTGGTATTGCTTCGGCAGGTCCCTCTCTGTGATGTTTCCTTGCTCTGTCGCCTTCATCATACGAGACCTGTACTTTCTCAGACGCTGGGTTGTATATTCACGAAGCGGCCAGACATCTTCGAATGCCCTGAAAATTGGAAATTTCTTGGTTGCCTGGTCACAAATACCGTAAATGAAAGAGCTATATACGCAAGAGAGGAGGCCGAACTGACCGCACCAATGAATCTATCCCATTCTTTCGGCTGTTCTTTCACAGATTGATGCATATCAAGGTGCTGTTCTGCAAGCGAGAAAACGCCCGCCTACAGCATAATTGAGCGACGATGCTAGATAGAAGATGGATGATAACCGACCCAGAGCTTTTTCGCATACTCTGGACGCAGGACTTGGTTGATCACCTGATGACATGTCCGGCGTACTCCATCCGATGTTCTGCGGCCTAGATTTGTCACGGACCGGTCAGTCCTGCTGCTAAGGAGTAATCAAAATATACGCACCGATGCCCATGGGAGGTCCTTAGTCGTCTATTAAAAGGGAAATGAGAGGTGGAGGCAGGAGAAAATCACCGCTATCTGCGGACGGTTGCCCAGTATCTTATAGTTACATAGAAGGCCAGCTCCCAACAACTTGGTCGGGTTCCAGACGCAGTGAGCCAGGTTTTGGGAACAAACACCAGACAGACTGTTCGTAATGATCTGGATCATCGTTCCAATGAGCTCTTCCGGGTAAATGGGTACCTAGTGCAGGCGGTTGAACGGAGAAGTCGCTTCTCAGCAACTATGACTGGCGATAGGGCTGGTGTCCGACCAAAAACAGGGCAATCTCTCGACAACACAGAGAAGTCTTTTGTCCAGACAGGGTCAGGCATAGATACTGGCAGTGGCAGCGGATGTGGGGATGCAGGCTGGACGGTCGCTACCCGTGACGGGCCAGACGCAAAACTTGCGAGCTATGCTCCCAGTACCGTCAGGACTCAATCGTATCCTGAATCAGTTCCCACCTGAATCAGTTCCCAAGGTGCCATACGCCGAGAGTATTCAATGGTCTGACCCTGGCGCCGAGTGGTCGTGAGCGGGAACGTAGGATTCGGCGGTGTCCCTGACGGGCACAAGCCACGTGGCGACATTGAGCCGCCACTCGCTCGCGAATGCCCTGCTGTCTCTACCACTGCGTCTCATGGGCTTTGCTACCGCTCCACAACACTATCTACTTTGGTATTAGTATGTCATTGTTCAGACTCAGTCGCGGTGGTGGAGGCGTGCAAGTCGCATCAGAGCATATCGACGGCCGAGTAGATGTTTCCACTCTGAAGCGGCTTTCTTGTTTCGACGCATCTGCGAGTGACGGACCGGAGGGTTTTTCTTGGGCATGTGAACCAGAAAGGGATTTTGAAGTGTTTCATTCATGGTAACTACGGAATCCGCGATGCTTCTGCGTACCTTTTCGCTGCCGTACTCGACGAGGTTCACAGTGACCTGGTGGATCGATTTATTCCTTCCTCAGCTTATGCGTTCCGGGAACTTTGGCCAGCGGTCATCCCGCTGACCCCTCCAGTAAGCCGAGCGTAAGTACTCTATTTCCCTTACGGATGCGAAGATCATTTCACGTATATAACTCCTAGTTCCTGGTCCCCGCAGCCACCCGGGACACGGCTATGAGATGCCCGGCTATATCTCCGTCAACATGAACGACGGAAATGTATGCGTTGAATTGACGAACATTATTGGAGAGGGCACGTACCCACCCGGCCCTGACCAAGATCTCGCTCAAATAATCTGCATTTGCGAGAGATCGCGTATCACCGGCTCCATCCGTTCTCCATGTGCGATGATGATCCAAACCACTAGTGCGATTACCGAAGTGTGTTACGAGTGCGTAGCGTCCCCTCGATAGAGGCAAAAGCGGACAAAGTTCGTTGCTCTCCGCCGTCTATTCTCTCATCCTAGAGTCCTGCCTCCCTTTCTTGGCGTCATCTTCTTCGGACGTACCCTCAACTATAAAACGCGGTACCACCCATCCCATGTCTCTCGACTGAAAGACCTCCCGATCCTTCTTGAATGCCGCGTCATTGTCGTGCTGGCTTGCAGTCCATTCCTTCAGCCTATCCATCTCTCGTTAGAACTTTCTCGCTGGTTCTCGTCACGTGTCGCTCGCAATATCAGCTGGGAGGAGGACGATGCCGACGCTCGGGCTTTTGGGAGTGTAAGCCGAGACTTTCTGACGAGACATACTTTGGAGATGAAGATTGATGGCTCCCAGAAGAAGTAACGGAAGAGGTGAATGGACCTTGTAACGGCCGTTCCTTTGCTGACCGTCTTTTTCATTGCCTACACTCTATTCCATGTTTTGAATCGATTTCGTGTCGATGTGTTCGGGGCTCACGCGTCATAGGAAAGCAATAAAGTGACGGACCACTTGAGTCATTGGACCAACCAGGCGCAAGCACAGGTCGAGCGGTCCTGCCACTGCAAACTCTGACTGTCACGATGCACGTGAGTCACGAGCCACATGATCGTGACGCCGAGCCACATCTCAGCGATTGTCAAGCATGAGGATGCTGGAGTCTCGACTGCGAGCAGAAGCGGAGACTACACAATCTCCTGACTCGTAGCACTATATTGGAGGCGCGTTCCTGCCTCCACTCTTCCAACATATATACTACACCGATATTATGTGTATGTTACATCCTTTACATCCAAAGCCAAAAGCACAAATCGCATACAATCCCCGTCCGCATCACCCTTCCTCATCCCCCTCCCCCTCGCTCCAATCCTCCAGATGCAGTCCCAAATCCTTGATACTCGAAATAGCAACAACCAACGGATGGTTCGCATCAAACGCCTTCAACATCTTCTCCATATCCTCCAGCGCGAAATCCTCCATCTCCTCCAACAGCGCAATGTCCTCCCGCTCGTCTTCAACCTCGGACGACGGCTTCGCCGCGCGGCCCTTGCGCCGGTCGGCGAGGACGTGCAATTGCCGCTTCGTCGCGTCGATCGCGTGCGCCTGCAATTCTTGCGGGAGCGCAGGCGGGCCGCCGATCACGCGGAGAGAGTCGGTGAAGGAGCGGTAGAGCGAGGCGAGGAAGGAGGCGTCGTTCTCGGAGCCGATGCAGTTCACGAGCTGCGTGAACGATGCGTTGACCATTTGGTGCGTGAGCGTCCCGCTGTTCTTGCCGCAGGCCAGCAGCATCGGGATCAACCTGCAAAAGAGGCAGTTAATCCAATTGGTCGCGACGGACAAGGTGTGGGACTTGCAGTGCAGACGCCTCGCGGACGCCGTCGTGGAAGTAGAACCGCAGCGATGGAAGAACGAGCTCCAAGCTCTGCGGCAGATACGGCGCGAACTTTGCCTGCAACGTCGAGCAATAAATCACCAGCGTCTCGAATGCCTGGCACTTTTCCTCAATCGCCGACGTCCTTATCCCAACTTGCTGACCGTCCATCGAGATCGTCTCCCAGCCGTCCTTCTCCTCCCGCTCTTCGTCCTCATCTACACGCCGAATTCAACACATTCGAGCGCCGCGAGCGAGCAGATACGTACCGTCGTATATCGAGACGTCCGCCTTCGCACTCGCAGCTTGCAGCAGCGCGGGCATGACCACCGGTAGGTACGGCTCGAACTCGGGGCCGAGAGCTTGACATACTTTCGCCCACGTCGCGATGAGGTAGTGTGGCAGCATGGTGTCGCTCGGGTCTGGGGGGCTATCTACGAAGACACAGTCAACGCGCACTCTGAGCGGAAGAGGGAGAGCACGCCTACTTTGTATCCGCATCAGCTGCTCGATAAAAGGCGTCGAATCTGGGCGGAATACGTCGCGCCCAACTGCGATAGCTGCACAAGCGAGCCAGGAAAGTGGTCAGCCAACGCGGGCTGCACGCCTCCACAACACATCGCGCACCAATCAAACCCGCACACTCCATCGCCTTGGACCTCAGCTTGTTATACTCCCCCCCAGCCGCATTCTGCAGTATATTAAGCAGCAGCGGCATGATCGACGAATAATGCTATACATCGCATCAACACACCCATTCGCGTCGATATTGATATGGCCCAGACGCACCTTGGCAAAGGTGGCCTCGCTCGCGTCCGCGACCATCGCGAGCGTCGTGATCGCCTGCTCCTGCACGTAGCGCTTGACGACGCGCCCGCTCTCCCCGCTCGGGTTCAGGAGGCGGAGGAGACGCTCGACGATGGGGTCCAGGTAGGGGATGAGCGTGTCGCGCGCGACGCCTTCGCAGAAGTTGACGAGGGCGGCGGCGGCGTGCGCGTGGACTCTGTGGGTCCAGAGGGAGTGAATGTACCGCACAAGAAAGGGGCGGGGTGAGCGATGCGCGGAAGGGAGGGATAGGGACGTACGTACCTCGGTTCAGGAGCATCCAACGTTGGTATCAATGCTGCGAAAATCTCTTCGTGATACTTCTCTTGTATGATCTCCTACACACCCGCACCATCAGTGCCGTCCGTCTCCAGCGTCCATAAAAAGCAGACGTACTTCCATGTCCGTGCACAACTGCCCTCTGCAAATCGCATGTATGAGTGAGATGGAGGAGGAGGAGGAGGAAGGGGGTACTTACATACACTGACAGGCAGCGTGCCGGACCCGTGGATGCGAGTCTTTGAACATGGGCACGACCAGTTCGACTACCTTACCGAGCTCATTCGACATGACCTATAGAGAAAGAACTCGTTCAGTCTCGCATTCACGACTAGCGCTGGGAATGAAAGCGCCTATCCCACATCTCGATCTCGGGCACCGAGCCATCCCACCTCGACGATAGACCGTAATCTGCAGATGGCAATCGACACTCGCCTTACTAGTCCCCTCCGCAACCACTGCGATCGCCATGAGCCCCGCATGTCGGATTCTCCAATCATGGCCGGCCAGCATTGCGGGGATGTACTGGAATGCGGGTGGGAGCACGCTCTTTCCCCCTAGAGCGATGGCGACTCTGTCGAGGGCTTGTTCGTACACGTGCGGGTAGGTGTCGTCCGTGGGGTCGTCGTCGGGCTGTGCGGAGAAAGGAGCGGGGGAGAGGCGGATGAGCAGAAATGAGTGGGGCGGGCACAATCAGCATGACAAAGGAGGGCGACGTACATCCGCATCCAACCACACCGGCGTCTCGTCCTCTGGCATCTCACCCATGCCCTCCAGACACCCCCGCACCACCGCCGTGACCCACCCGCTCATCCGCTTCACCATCCCCGGGCGCGCCTCGCTCAAGCTAATCATCAGCTCCAGCGTCGCCTTGCGCACCTCCTCCCTCTCCTCGTCCACCTCCTCCGCAGGCTCCTTGCCCTTCCCGGCTTTCTCCTGCGCTGAGGGCGGGAACGTGAACGCGCTCTGCCCCGGGGAGTTGGGGAACGGGCGCGCGACGGTGGGCGTGGGGCCGGGGTCGGCGCAGGGCGCGAGGAGCGCGGAGAGGAAGGAGAGGAGCGCGGGGAGGTGCGGGGCGAAGAGGGTGGGGGTGGAGGTGGCGAGGGGCGTGAGGGCGGAGAGGAAGCGCGGGAGGTGGGTGTTGGAGAGGGAGGGAAGGGTGTCGAGGATGGGGTACATGAGGGAGAGTGATTGCGCGAGCTGGTGAGGTTCGACGGAGGAGAGGTAGGTGGTTGAGGCTGTGAGAGATGCGAGACGGACCTGTGGAAATGGGTCGCGCGGATGGACGTTAAGTGGGGGGATGGGAGAAGGTGTGGTGCAGGGTGGGGGGAGACGTACCTCGACGGATTGCGAGTCCTGGAGCCCCTTCTGCAATAAACTTACTACGGTTGGGACCTCCAGATCTAGGATCAGATTCGGACATCCCGCAAGCACTCTATACGCGCCCTCCCTCGCATTCGGATCATCACTCTGCGTCATGCTGAACGCATGGTTCTGCAGAGCGTGCCACGGCCTGCCTCTCCCCATGGAATTGTTCGCAACGTCGCAGATGGTGTCGACTGCCTTGGTGCGGACGGACTGGGAAGGCTCGGAGGAGAGGGTTCGGAGAAGCAGGCGCTCGAGGGCGGCCAGGGCGTTGGGGGAGAGATGGTCGTAGAGGGTCATGGAGGTGTTGGGCTGGGTACGGAAGAGAAGACGGCGGAGGAGGACGAGAGCGAACGAGCGCATCTGGGAGGGAATATTGAGACGGATGCGTAGGAATGCAGAGGCCGGTGTACGCACGACTTCCTTATCGGCAGACATTGCAAACTGCGCAAGCGCGAGCATATACAGCTCAGGCGACGTTGCCAGTCGTTCGTTTACCGCGTTCTCAGCACTGTAATAATCCTGCGCCTTAGTTCAACCCATGAGCAGAGGTATATCGCGCACTTTGACCGGATCTGGTTGTCTCCCAGGACGAGATTTGAGAGTATTTGCGTCAGTTCTGCAGTCACCTCTGGAGGCACGACTGTCTCCATGGCGAGTTTTGAATATGTACAGGACGAGAGGAAGGAAAGAGTATGGGCGTAAAAAGTGGAAGTGGCCGCGAGAATCAGCTGGTCGGCAATAGCCGAGCCTCTTTATCGCCTTGCCACCTGGTCTGCCCTTCGCTCTTTGCACGAGACGTCTGTTTGTGCAGACTCTCTACACAAACAGACTCTCTACACAAACAGACTCTATACACTGTCAGAAGACTGCAGGCTCGGCCGTCGTCCGTGCTTTTGCTCGCCCAGTCTTGCACAGCATCCACCCCCGTTCATCTATCCAAAATCAGTAGATCTTGATCGGACCCATTCAAGCTGGACTTCAAGCTGGACTTGCCTTTCAAGCCAGTCGTGCTGCCAGCTCTCCGTACTCATTTCCCCGGCGATCAAGGAGATATCGTGAAGATCCCAGCGTCTTCTGTATCTGGTGACTTCTGGATATTGATGCCGTCTTGGATCTCTCAGAAATCATCCATCTACACCGCAGACGTGGTCTGCCTTGCACATGCGGACAACGTGCGTCCAACCCTCTACTTGCTTGACTTTGTACTACGCTAAAGGTGGACAATACAGCCCGTTTCTCGCTGCTTGCCAATGGCTTTCACTACGCTCCCTACACTCCACCGTTTGACTGCCCGCGCCAGTTTGGATCATGGCATGCACTACCCAAACTCTATCGATTAGCGACCCATGCATCTGAAACGTCCCACCATCGCTTGACTCTGGGCTCTCCCGGACCATGACCCAAAAGCTAAAAGACAAAGACCTGTCCCGACCCCTTGAGCGTATATGCTTGTCGAGCGGTATGCGGTCTCATGTCAGGCTTCATCGAGAGTGATACTTTGACACTGGTACCGGATATCTCTCAACCAGCCGCCTTTTGTTCCGCCATCCGTGGCAGCTCTCCTACTCATAACCTTCGTTTCGCGCCTCACGGGCTTCTGACGTTCGAGTTCTTGCGTTGACGAACCCGGCCCCACCAGCTTGGTCCCCCTCCAGCGATATGCGGTGCTAGAGTGAGGGAGCGTTGAGAATCGACGTTCCCCTTGCAATAGCACCGTATACCCCATGAGGATTACCTCGGTATACCTATGGCGCCATCGAGCGCTGAGCTACGCCCCTCCTTCTTTTATACAGAATACTCTGTGGGTCCGGGCTTTCAAGATGGCCTTTGCGCAATCGACTTGTTGTGTCTCTCGGATTCCAAGACCCGAAGTTCTTGGAGCTGATCCCACGCACCATATCCCGTCCGTGTATCTCTACTCCCTGGTGCGCTCCGGTCATACTGCCACCATTTTGGATCACTCACTCTCCCGCTCTAGACGGCGCTCAAGAATATTAACCTGACACAGGCCCATCGTCTGTGCGCGGTACCATACGGAGCATGTCGACTGCTGATCGACCTCCTTCGGTTGGTACCGCGTACCGACGTGGCGTCATCATCCCTCGTCTCCATGCCATCTGCACTTCCATCGTGCACCCGGCGCCAGGGCGAGTATGGATCATTGTTGTCTCTCCATTAGCAGATCCACGCCAGGTGCTGATCAGTCAAGACGGAGTCGATGCTGTACGCAGTGTTGTCTCATCCTGCGATTTTGACTCCCTGGTACGCTCTGGCATGCATCCACCGTCCTCGATGACTGACTCTCCCGCTCTAGACGGCAACACAGGCCCGACGATCTTGCGCGGCGCCATGCACAACAATCCAAGATGGTGACAGTCGCGATTGCTTTGCCTGGTACCGAGTACCGACATGGGGTCATGGTTCCTCGTTCCCGTGCCACTGTCCATTGGTCATTTTATTGTCTCTCCAATGGTAGATCCACCGTAGGTGCTGATTAGTCACACGGGACCGGAGCTGTTGCGGTGTTTTGGTCCATGATTGCTGTACTTCGAGCTTCACGAAAGCTCGTCATCCAAGGCACGAAGTCCCGAGAGCTAACGTCGCGTACTATATTTCGTCCTGGTAAGCTCCGAATATACATCCACTATCCGTTACTCACTCCCGCTCTAGACGGCGACACAGGCTGAACGACTGTGTGCGGTACCAGACGGATGTCGTCGATTGACAGTCAGCCTCCGGCTGGTACCGGGTCCTGCGTGTGCTCTGTTGTTCGTTGCCGTGATCTCTGCATTTGCATCGTCCATCCGATGCCAGGGCGACTGTTGATCATTTTTGTCTCTCCTCGCGGGGTGCCGTAGTCAAGACAGGGTTGGTGCCGTATCGCGGATTGCGCGTGGATAATCGCTGTAGCTCGGGCTTCACCGGCATAGGCTTCAGCAAATGACTCTCACCGTCCGAACATGAACTCCAGCGACGAGCGAGACTGATACTCTCTCATCCTTCGAAGATACAACCGCGTGGTCGACAAAGATTGCGGGTCGGCGCGCTTCGCCGTCTCCAGCTGGGTGCGCTGAACCTTGATCAAGGTATGCCTCTTTGCACTGACATCTACGGTAGGACTTCTCCCCATCTTGGAGGAGGGCGCCCTGCATACCAGAGTTTCGGCGTGTACTCTAGGAAATGAATTCAGGATTCAGCTTATATAAGGCGACCACAAGTAGGCTCTTTCTTATGGGAATTTTTCTCCACCGGTACGCCGTTGCTCGTTTTCCAATTTTCGTATGGTAGCGCCAAACGCTGATACTACGCTCGTCCGGACGGACATTCATCTTTTGCCATATTCCTCCGTTTCGACCGTGCGTGGCTCGTGTGAGCCGGGAGTATGCGAGGTCTGTAACCCACCCTGCGCTCTCCCCCGCCGCCTCTACACCTGCTTGGTTCCAGGCGCCAGCGTTGGATAAATTGCTCCAGATCCTACGCGACCTGCCTCTGGTCGGCTCCGGCGCCAGCGGCGCAATCCCTCCACTCGGCACTTTCTCGAGACCTTCTACATCAGCCTAAGCCACTCAAACGCAAGCATGATGAGCAGCAAGCAGTTTTGCCTTTTGAAACGCGGAACATCGTGGACTGAATATTGAATATTGAATAGCCATTGTCGCGCCTGGGTGCTCCGGATATGACGGAGCCACTGTACGGCCTGGCTTTGCGCGGATCCCTATGGCTCCGTCAGACGTAAGTCTGCTGGATTTGATAGATCGACTGCAAAAGCTCTTACCCCGTGCAAGCCGCGGTGGATTGGCGAGGATCCTCTGCCCGTGTCTGCGGTCCTGTTCTGTGTGCTCAGTCCTCGTTTGGCGGATCCCGTCAGGAACACCGGATTGGCGAGGGCGCGTTTGTACGCCCGGTTACTACTGCGCTGGGTGGTGACTCTATCGCAATCTTGGGAGATCCGTACGCGGCCGACTGGTTGATTTCCCGTCAGCCTCGGCGAGCTCGGGGACCATGTCTGTCTCTTTAGCTTTGCTATGACATCGGACAAGCTTGGCTCTTGCAGCAAGTACGGATTCGCTCGGAGCAAGTCGACCCCTGAATGCTGTGTCTACTCCGTATCTCCTGCAGTCGGTTTTGGAGAATGAATGGACCTGGTCGTCTGTGTTGTACAGGCCGCTGACGTGATTTTCCGTGTTATTCCGGTGAGTGCGGGCTGCTGGATGGGGACCTTGCTTTCCTTCATATGCCGGGTTAAGCCGGATGGTGCGTGCATACGTTTGTTATTCCACGGATTGTAGACGGGGAAGGCAGCGAACTTGCCGGACAGTGAGCGGCTCTGCTTCGTCAGTGATATTCCGCCATATGGAAACGTGTCTATGCTGGTGCGTAGAAGTGTCTCTTCCCTCTGGATGGCGCGGTCATAAAGAACTCGGGTGTGGCAGGACAGGCACTTCTTCTAGGGCTCTCTATTGCAGCTGCGAGTCTCAGTAGCAATGCTGAGTCTGGCAAACCAGCCCAGCCGGACAGGGAATACAGTATGTCCAAGTGATTTGTCCTTACATTTCGCCACTTACTTAGATTCCTGACATAGATATTCCTCTGCATCAAAGTACCGATATATAACACGGATACACCCGGAAACTGGAGTTGAGGCGCCTAGTACGGGAACGCAGTGGCGGAATCAGTCGGTCGGGTGTTGTGTGCTGCTTGAACCGCACGTACTGTCTTTTAGTTTACCGTTGGCAGGATATACCTGCTTTCACGATCACAAGCGCCATGCCTCGAAGGCAGCGCGAATTTCTTCAATTCTGGGCCGGATGGCTACTTATAGATTGCGGAGATGTGCGACTGGTTGGCGTCAGCGACCAAGCTGGAGTTGTGGCATACGGATGGTGCCTCGTACGGCGGCGGTATCTCTGTGGGCTGTATATCTCTGGTCGGTTGGTCGTATTGTTTCTCCACTCTTTGGAGCTTCCTCCGGTCAAGAGTGGCTGTATTAGAACCTGGAAGAGCGCAGGCAGAGCTTAGATTCGCAAGTTGAGCCCACTGAATAACCCTAATCTCGCAAATCCACGAGTACTACGTCACTGACCTGCGACCTAGTAGCGGCCTCAAAATAGCCAGTGGTTTATATACGGATGCAGCACGTAGGGACTTGGGAAAGAACGAAGAGACCCGAAATACGACCATAGGCGCCGGGTTTGGAATACTCGGCAGCGCAATAGTACCCGGTTCTCTGGATAAATCCCATCGAAGGCGTTAGAGTTCTAGTAGCTCAGCTGATGGTGTAACATGCGGCTGTCTTATTGTCTTGTCGCTGTCCCACGCGAATGGTTCACAGAGTGAGCCTGCTTATACCAGTAGCCGGAGACAAAAGGCTGCTCATCACTGTCTCAGTTTACTGCGGGATCGTCCGCCGGGTCCGACATGCCTCTATCCAGGGTCGTTTGCTGCGGATTCTTGGAGCATCGTGCGTTCAGGTCGGGGGCTTCAGATCTTCGCGCCAATGGGATAGCGTCTTCGCTGACAGTTAGGCTTCACTCTAGTGTGGCCTGAGCGCCGTTATCATAGCTGCCATGAAATCAGGCTCCGGCAGGGTGCCTTCTCGACCTCGGGCGATCGAAGTTTCGTGATTCTCCGGGAGACGCCCCTGCCATGTCTCGCCCTTGGTTGTACGCTCCCTTTGTATTACTAGCCGAGTGCATTCGACAATCAATATCTCGATCAGGGTCGGGATCGGACAGTGCGAACCAGAGGAAATGCAAATCTACGATAAGCAAGATAGCATTTCCAGATGCGCCCCATGCGGAACAAGTGCCTCGTAACGGTGCGGGGAGCGAATACGTGGCTACGTCTGCCTGGGGGAGCTCTCCTCCCGAATGCCGAGTATTCCGCCGACAATCAGAGGAATTGTTCATACAGGTGGATCCGGCAGCGTCGAGCAACACGTACAAGAGCACGAGATGAGCAGCGGTAGCGTGAGCGTTGGCTATCGGGGGAAAGCAGGTGGTATTCCGAAGGTGGGGTGAAGGCTGTGCCTCGGGGAATTACATCGGCGTTTGGAAGCGCTGTGAATCGGGATGGCAGTGATCGAGCAGGCACTCCTCCCATCATCAACTCCTCCAACGCACGCCATTGCGACTCGCTCTGCCCAGCCAAATCGGAAGCCCACCTGCGATGGCGTGGTTCTTCCGAGTGTCTCAGTGGAATGAACCAGTCACGATGTCACTCACGAACCACTCTCGGTCTTCGCGGGTCGGTCCCTGGCTTTAAGAACCTGATCCTACGTCCCCTCCCCCGCGTCTCTTATCCTCACCATGAACTTTCCTTATCCAGCCCTCGCCCTCTCAATCTGCGCCGCCCTGCTTGGTCTTTACTTTCGCCACAGACGTCGCGCGCTCTCGAGTCTCGCCAGCATCAGAGGGCCGACATCAGAATCCTATCTCCTAGGTTCGCGCAGCGATTCCCCTCTGGGGTCCCCGTTTCTCACGATCATTCCAGGTAACTATCGACAGATACGTCAAGGGCAGGTGGGGGAAGTGGATTTCGAATGGCAGGACCGGTACGGTGCTGTATTGCGGTTCAAAGCCCCGTTCGGCGTGAGTCGAGCTCCGACCGTGTGCGACACGCACTGATTCGGCTTGTAGGAGGATCGGCTCATGGTGTGCGATCCAAAGGCGATTCAACACATCTTTCAGGCCAATTTCTCGAATTATACACAACCACCTCAAGACAGGGAGGTCCTGCGCACCTTGCTCGGTCCTGGTATAGCCTGGGCGGATGGTAGGTCTCGCTGTCGTATACTGGTTGGACGATAACAGATAGTGCGCGATAGCGGACACGCACAGACGCCACAGAAGGGTCATGAGCCCTGCCTTTGGACTGGGTGAAGCAAAGAGCCTCATCCCGCTGTTCAGAGATACCGTAAAGAGTGTAAGTAAACATCGTTCATGTGGACAGTCCCGCTTACGCGCGCCTGCAGCTTGCGTGCAAGTGGAAAGCGATGATATCCGGGGATGAGGAAGACACGCTTGATCAGGATAGGAAGCCTGTCATCATCGACCTTCCTAAATGGATTCATCGAGCTTCGCTGGATATCATCGGAGAAGGTTCGTACCCTCCCATGCGCGCCCTTGTGCATCGCCTAACCTATGCTCGGTGCTTGCGACCTTGCGGGGTGTCCTAGCCGCTTTTGGCTACGATATAGGCGCCCTAGATGATCTCGACAGCGAGCTCGGCAAGGCATACGAGAACATGACGTTAGTCTCTCATCTATCCAGCGTTATCTGGTGACCGACCCTACGCAGTGCCGAGGCGTTCTCGCTTCCGACAACGGCGGCTGTACTCGCTCAAGGATGCATGCACCTCCTCCCCCCCGTCGTCGTACGCTGGCTGTTCGACCATGTACCGAATAACGGGCTGGAGAGATTGCGGAGCGTGAAGAGAGTCGTGGATGGCGTGGCAAAGTCGCTCGTCACGGAGGATAAGGGTGTCCATGACTTGGACAGGACGAGAGGCGGCATGGGGAAAGCCAAGGGCCGGGACTTGCTGACCCTTCTCGGTGCGTTTCAGTGCTTGTGTAATTGCCCCCCCCCGTTCACGCAGAGACAGTCAATGCAAACGCGTCTCACAACGAAGGCAGTAAGCTCTCGCGAGAAGAGATGCTGGCTCAAGTGTGGTACGCATGTCGTCGAGCTCGCGGCGGTGAACATGGTATTAATCTCTATTCTAGTACTGTCATGTTCGCAGGCCATGATACGACAGCCGCCACGTTGTCGTTTGTGCTGTATGAATTAGCCAGAGACCAGCGGTGTCAAGACCGGCTACGAGAGGAAATTAGAGGCGCGAAAGCAAGGGGGATCCCGGACCTCGACGATAAAAATAAGTATGTGAAGGAGATGGATAACTTATCTTATTTAAACAGCGTTATAAAGGTGCGATACGGTAACCCGTCTCGATCGGTTCCATTCGTGCTAAACTGGTCTGTGCAGGAAGTCCTGAGACTGCACCCAGTCGGATACCATATGAATCGGCAACCACGGACCGATGATGTTCTGCCCCTCCATAAACCGATCGTCACGTCCAAAGGCGAACAGATATCCGAGGTGTTGGTCCCGGCTGGAACCAAGATGATCATATCGGTCGCTGGCTACCATAGGTACGCCGCTCTTCGCGCTTTATATCCAGCGGTAGTATCTCATAATCGAGCACATCAGAAACAAGGATGTGTGGGGCCCGGACGCCCATCTGTTTAGACCGGAACGGTGGCTTGGGGAGCCGTGTCCAGGTCTCCAGAAGAACGGCGGCGGTGCCGGCCTGTACTCGAATTTGTCAGCGCTCTTCCATGACACCAGGTACCATCGTTGACGTATCGTGCACAGAATGACCTTCTCTGCCGGGTTTAGATCCTGTCTCGGGTGGCGCATAGCGTAAGTCCCGAGCCCAGCTGCGGCGTTGCTGCCGTTACTCATTCATGCCCACTAGCATTCTCGAGCTGCAGACCTTTCTCTTCCATCTGCTCGACGACTTCCAGTTCTCGCTAACAAAGGACGCGATGCGGCTCCGACGGGAACCGTGTCTCGTGATGGCCCCAATGGTGGAAGGGCAATCGGACAAGGGGGCGCGATTACCCTTACAAGTGAGCATTGCCCCTCGAGATTAGATCCCTGTCACCCGTCTCTGTACCGACGGGAATATGTAGCTTCCTCTTCACTGTACTTCTGTTAGCGTGACACCTATACCCCTGCTTCCGACGATTGAGTTTCACTTCCCTCGCTGCTGTTGCCATCGGGCATGAAACGTGACCGTACGAAGCGAGAGCCAAGTGCGAACACCGATCGCACTGCTTGGTGGTGCGTCAGCCATCGGAGGTTACGCATCTTATCAATGACCGGAAAGCTTGTTGTCGCAATCAGGTACCGGAGGACGACCACATTGTGTCTGACTTTCAATGACAATGACAACATCGCTGGATCGTGTATAGTCAGTTAGATGCCAGAATCCCAGATTTGATTCTCCAAAGCGTTGAAGTGATGCTTCCGATATCCAAGACTGCGAATAACTATGTTTTGCATTCTGCTCACTTCTCAACAACCACCACGTCCCGTCACCCAGCCCGTCCCTCAACCAACCTCCTCACCTCGCTCAACACCTCCCTGGTCTCATCCCTCTCCCTCTCCGCCAGCTCCAGCTGTCTCCTCAGCTCCTCGTCCGCCACGCCCACCAGCAGACCGCACCATTCCATCCCGTCCTCCCGGGACAGCGGAGAAGGCCTTCTATGGACGCGCTCCTCGAGATCGCGGATGCGGCTCCGCGCCGCCTCGAGCTCTTCGTCCAAGACAGTGATCGTCTTATCCTTGTCAGCAAGGAGACGCGGAACGTCAACTAGCAACGGGTGTTAACCACAATACATCACGGGGAGCTACTAAAGACTCACTTGTATCCAGATCCCCACAAGTCGTCACGTCACCCACTCCCAGAACGTCTACTCATCATACTCTATCAGCCCCGCGCACAAAATCCCAACAAAATTCAACTCACCATGGTCTTTATCCCCAGGCGGCGTGAGGGGGGCGCTGCTCGCCACCGACGAGACTGAATCTCTCAAACTCGGCACATCCCCCGCACCCAGAGATACTCTGAGACCGAGGCCACTGCGCGCACTCGGGATGCCCCGGATATCTGCAGCAGGATCCAATGCTCGCAAAATCGTCACGTCTCGCTGCCCAGCAAAGTCTCTAGGCATCACCATGTCCTCCGCCGAGCCCGACGCAGGCGGGGCAGGACAACCCGCTTTCCTACCCCTGACGCCTGGCCTCGGTGTCGCCTTCCACTCGTCCGCCTCCGCAGCAGGAGCCCAAGGCACGTCCTTCCCTTCCTGCTGTCCCACAATCGACTCCGAGGCCAACCGCGGATGCCCACTCTTCGGCGACACAGCGCCATACCCATACGGCCTACTCGCCTCCCTCCTCTCCACCCTCTCCCGCCTCCCCCTCTTCTCCAACCCACCACCCACGCACACCCCGCCCGCAATCGTCCTCCGCCTCTCCACACCCCGCTCCCCGCCCTCCCCACGAGTGGCATACGACGAACTTCGTCTGCCCTCCCGCCCCCCTCCATAAAGCGCTGTCGCAATTCTCTCCCAGTGCCTCATCACCCACAGCAGTGTCACCTCCGCCCTCCGGCGCTCCTCCCGCTCCCGCTCCCTCTTGTCTTCCTTCCCCTCCGGCGAGTTGTATCCCAACTTCCTCGAAGCCGATTCTAAACTCACCCCACCATCAGAACCGGGCACCTCTCAGAAAGGAGAACTGATACACGCACCGTCGTCACAAACGCCAACCATCCTCGCTCCGAAAAAACCCGCAACATCCTCTTCCCCCATACCATTCTCCCTATGTGCGACGGGTATTGTCGTCAAGAAGCCCATCAAGTACACTAGCAGCCCGAGCGTCGGCGTGGGGAGCAGCCTGAGCAGGGCAACCGCCGCTTCCACCCTCCTCTCATCCTCGTCTCCAGGCAGCACGCACCACTCCCATATCCCCCTCCCCAGTTTGCCGGGTACGATCGGGCGCGGGAGAGAGCCCAGGTAGCTCATCAACAGCGCACAGACGTCTTCCGTCCTCTCATTGGCAAGGTCGAAGCGAGCACCATATCCATGTCCATACGCGTCAGCTGCCTCCGATTCGCTGGAAGAAGGGCTAGAAGGACCGGGGCGGTTTCTAGGATTCGGGTACGTTGAGCCTGAGCTGCTGCGTGACGAGGTATTTGGTATAGAGGAGTGCGGATGGGCAGAGGAGGAGGGTTGTGGAGGAAGAGGTGCGTCGGAGTCGAATAGCTTTATGAGGAAGAGGTGGCGTTCGCGCGAGGGGAGGGCGCGGAAGAGGTGTGGCTTGTAGATGCCTGATATCGTCATTGGCGGAGGGAGCGAGTCGGGTAGTGATACATGTTTGAGGTTGCGACATGATGTAAAGCCACCAAAGGAACGAGGCGAGGGCGAGGGGGATGAGGTTTGGTCCTCGTCGGAATCACAGAAAAGAACGCACCTGTCCTCACGAGTTGTTCGACACACCTCTCCACCACAATCGGAATCCTCGCCTCGTATCCTGCGCCTACCATCGCGAGCGTCCCAGCGTACTTGACGCTCCTCCGTGGGTCGACGCCAAAGACATTCCGTGAGCGTCCAGAGTCTGGAACGCGAAGCGAGCGCAACAATGAGATCTTGAGGGACACACACACGCAAACGTAACAGCGTACCTCCTTCATCTTTATCTCCTTCGTCTCCCTCTTCGTGCATGCTCAACACATCCTGCAGACCCAGTACCTCCTTCACGTTCTTGCCCATTCCGCGCAAGATCGCATGGAGCGTCCCGTAGACCTGCTTCACATCAGGAGCGGGAAGCGGGATGCCTCGTTTCCTTTCCGAGTTCCTTGTGTGCGGGCGCGGACGCGGGTGAGGATTGCGATCAGAGGGAGCATGAGCGTCATCGCGATAGTCCGGATACGTAAAGTGCATATTCGCGTGAGGAGGGGACAGAGGGAGGTCGGGATAATGCAGTGGTACGGGCATGCCGCACGCCCTCGCGAGCCTATCGCCCTCGGTCGTGTCTTCTAGTGCTGGCCCAAACTCAATATACGCCGCCGAGGGGACTGCAACGCTTGCGTAGCGCGGTCTCGCGACTGTGTTGGCGGGCGATGGAACGGGCGCCCGGGGCAAAGAGAAACGCTTGGCTGATGGAGAGGACGGCGGGGACCTAAGGATACTGCGCGGTGGGCGATCAGGGACAGGCACAGCGATGGTCGCACGACGCGAGGTGGGGGCGGTCGAGGTGGAGGCAGGAAGAAACGGCGATTTGGAGGACATGTCCGCCTTCATTCAAGATTGGTGCGAGACTGGAAAAGTACGAGCGACCCACGAGACGAGAATAGGCTCAGAACAGAGTTGGAGGTGCGCGTGTGCGAGCCAGAACGGCCTCGACTCGAGTTTTGAGTAGGGCTGGGATGTCTCGGAGATTAGACATAACCGCAAGTCGAGTGCCTCGTTGTCGCAGAAATTCGAGTCGAGCCTGAATCAGAGCTGGGGCTGGGCCGCATGTCCACATCTCGTGTCAACCAGGTTTCGAATGCATAGCGGAGCTGAGATTGTCGGATAGCATACTGCATACATTCGTGCGCTGAAGGTATAATAGATGGATCGAGACGGTGTTAGGGTTAG
>ML213551.1:0-15411 GCA_004369045.1 Heliocybe sulcata | reverse complement strand
CCACTGTGAGCAAATACGAGCAAAATCGGCAAAAGCCGGTTGGTCGAAAAGTGAGCCATAATGCGGGTTTTGAGAACCCCTCCAAAAGGAGGGGCATTGAAAAATAATTAATGACAGAAACCCAACCGTCAAGCCACGTATTATATACCATACTCTATCGTCAAAGGACTTCCTCAACAGCTTCGGGGAGGGACTCTATCCAAACCTCCCGAGCCACAACCCCGTCAATCCAACTCCCTCGCCCCATCCATCCCCAGTCTAATATGATTCAACACCTCCAGCCTCTCCCTCCGTCTCCTCTCCACATCCCCGCCCACCGCCTCCTCCCACCACCGCTCCCCATCCGGCACGTCCCGCCAGCCACCCCTCAAAAACCGCGCCAGCCGCTTCCCCTGGCTCAGCCGCACCAGCTCCTCCACCTTTGCCCAATACGGCGGCGGGTTCGCGCGAGAATGCCTCCCCATCCCATCCGCAGCGAACCCGTTGATCGCAAACACCAGCGCAGGCGGGACCGTGATCCGCCCGTGCTTGAAGCACAGCTGGCTCACGCTCACGCAGTGCAGCGTCGCACCGTCCTCCTCCTCCTCTTTCAGCAGCCCCGATGCTCTCAGCTGTTTCACTGTACCGTCCACAGTTGCGGACGACGAGTCAGGCTGGGGTTCGATGGGGTTCGCCGGCGTCGCGGAGATGGAGTTGGTCAGAGGCGTGGCGGGGGTGTGGATGCTTGGCCCGAAGTGCGTCTCTGGCTGCGCGGCCTCGATGGTTTTCTTCGCTTGCGATTTGGCCTTCTTGGAGTGCGTGACGAATCGGATCACGATGTACACCTTCAAGACGCCCTCGGTATCAGCATAATACGACTACAATGGTAAACTGCACGCACCCATTTGTGATCCCAGCTCCCCACATTCATCCTGATCTCGTACTTTGCAAATATGGGAATCTCGCGTATAAAGTGGTGGTGCGTCCCTACAAGTCACATCAGAGCTGCGGGCAGAACGACGAACAGACAGGCGCACCTGCTAACGCGATCCACCCACCACACGGATAGAGGTTCGGAAACATCGCGAGACCAGCTACGAAGCGAGCGCCGTCTAGCACCTGTCTCACGGGAGGGTCGTGCCGGGAGGGAGGCGAAAGGAAAGGTACGAGTCGACGGACAAGAAGGATTGGACGACTTAGCGGGATGAAAGGCCACGAGTCGGAAGACGACGCACCTTGGGGTAGCACGAATTGCTCAGATGTAAATTGTAGTCACAGTCATCCGGACCTGATAAAATGGTCAGTTCTAAAGAAGACGAGCAGGTGCAACCAGTGCAAGAAACTCGGCCTGTCCGTCCAACATCCAGCTCAAATCGAATGGCACCACAAACTCCGTCCTCCTCCAATCCCGCCAGACCTCGAGACGCTCACGTACCTGCCCACGCCTTGTACCGCGTCTCCATCCTAAACGGATCCTCGCCAATCGGCGTCAACTGCGCATACCAGTCGTCAATCCCGGCCACTCTCTCCTTCTTCGACTTGAAGCTCAGGAACAGCTTGAGCCACGTCCAGAGATAGCGCCCGCGTAGGGCGAAGACCGGGGAGAACACTCGGACTGGGTTCACGAAATATAGATGCAGAGCATTGATCAGTCGTAGTCATAAGAAGGGTGGAAAGGACGTACAATGCCATGATAACGGGAATGACCTGATATTCAACAGGAGGAGTATCCAGAATACACCCTTCACTGTACTCGGGACCAGGGCCCGCAGGAATGCCGCAGTCGTGACCAGCCTGCCCAAGCTGACCTTGAGCGCGCCGTGGTTCGTCAAAGACATACTCAACGCCCAGCTCAGAGTGAGCTTGCAAGCGTATTTGAGCCTCCGACGGACGAGATGACCGGCTATCCCGGCAGGTGTAATAGCCGGGATCCCCAATAATGTGGCGTCTTGCCCTGAAAGCGTTGGTGCTCAGTACTCAGTGCTCAATAATCAAAACTGCTGACCAGCATGCTCCTCGAGACCGGTTCTCTGCCTCTTCGTGATGACTTTGTGCATGATAGTGAAACTATTGCTGCTGCGTATCACCAGTGCCGCGACGATGAGAAGGAGATGATGCAAGACCTAGAAAGGACCCCCGGCGACAGCTCCTTAGCAATAGACTTGATGAATATCCGTCTTATCGGTCATCTGTTAGACCTGCTGTGCCACTATCAGAAGGACCAGGCTGCAGCACACATAGCGAAGACAATCATGTCCCGCGACGGAACCAGGCAGAAGAGGATTGAGGCGGGTGCATTCTACAACAAGTACTTGATCAAGACGTGTGAGTCCCTCTTCTTTTCGTCTCAATGCTTATGTAGACTTGTGGCATATGTTTTGCCAGTTTACTCTAATAGGGGACGGACGCCGGCTCCCTCTAGTCACCCATCAAGACCTTCGTTTGACTTCCGAGCCCCGGTCATCAAGGATGAGCTAGAAGCCAACATTAACGAGTATACCTATCCTCAGAATCATCAGATGGCTAAGAAAGCAGTGCGTATTGAACTGTGTAAGACCGTACAGGGCTTATCCTTGCTCGCAGGCTCTAGTACGCGATAACTATCGGTGTGTCGCCACGAAGAAGATTCATATATATTGCAATGTGGCTAGACCTCCTAACTCATTGACGGTGAGTACATCATAGTGCGATTAATGCCCTCGTCTGACTTTCCTGCTTGCATTCCGCAAGACCCTCACGCAGTGCACGCACATTTTCCCAGAGTCGACGAACACGGACCTTCATGACCCAAAGAAGGTACGTAGTTCACAGTTATTCCCTGCTTGGCAAGTCTTGAGGAATATGTCAGTCGGAGTACGTAGCCAGTGTCTGGGCTCTGTTCGAAGCCTTCGGGCACGACTCAGTTATGGATGCCCTGAAGGGGAAAAATATCCACAGCCTTGACAACACCCTTACTCTGGACTGCTCCGTACATAGTGCGTTCGATAGGCTCCAGCTCTGGTTTGAAGCCACTGTATGTCTATCCCGTATGAGCTGTCTCTCCCTCGCATTGATTCTTGTCCTTGCTTCCAGGAAGTCCCTAACCACTACAATGTCGTAACTTCAAATGACCTCAACCTAGGACTGGGTTTACCTGACTCCGTCACTTTCGAGACTACTGACGAACGTCTTGCACTTCCCAATCCAGCCTTCCTGCATCTCCATGCTTTATGCTGCAAGGTGGCGCGCATGTCTGGCGCTGCCGAGTATTATGACCAACTAGACAATGATTATGAGTACGACAGGACTGGTCCTGTTCCTGCCGATATCCTGACAGCTCGTTTGCACGATATATCTAGTAGTACATTATCACATCTCATTGAATCAGTGTCGTGAATTTTCACTCTAATTACCTGGCATCATTATGTCCTCTTTGACCTCCACGACAATGTCACGATGAGCGGGTGGCCCTCTTCCCACTCGACACCGAACCACGACACCAGTCCTTGATTTCTTGAACCAATATGTTGCTCGCTGATTTGAATCTCGCCATTGGATATTGATCCAATCATAAAGTGCATGTACAATTACTCCTTCGTCCCGCGCACTACGTTCGCCCGCTTGCTGTTCCACTATTCTGCGGGCCCTCCGTGCGCTCTTTCCTGACCAGCAACCCAGTGAAGTACTTGCCTAACCTCAGTCTGTACTCGGAAAACGCGCACCGGGTAATCTTACGGCGTCCGCTGTCCCCAAAGCCTCCATGCTCACGGCGAATTTCGATAGAGTCTGATCGTCTCCGTATGTAGGGTATGAGTAGTCTGTCTTCCCCAGTACTTTACACCGGTATGTGGAATATTGAACGAGTCAAATCGTTTCTCCGATTACTGAAGCTGCGAACGAAGCGGGCCGAGTTAAATCTGCGCGGTTGTATTAGCGCTCGTGTAAGACTACGCGCTCGTCCAGCAAGGTCAGTAATATCAGGATGCCAAATGACAGACTACTACATCGAGACGCTGGTGGCCTTTCATGAATCATATCAGGAGGGCCGCGTTGGAGGGGTCGACCCACGCCTGCTACGAGTGCAGAGATCGACAGCACTCATCCCGTATCATGGTACCAATGCGAAACACGAACCCCTCGGCAGATCCAGCAGGCCCATGCCTCATAGACGGACTTGTCCTCCATCAAGGGATCCATCTAGGGTGATTCGAGTGCGGGGAACTAGGCTGAGATGTTCGAGTGTGGGGAAGAGTCGATCGACAAAGCCAAAGGCGGCATCCCGATTGACGAAGAGAGACTTGCCGAGGTCGAGCTTCGCCAATGACTCGCTTCTCTCCTCAAAATCCAAGTTGTACGCGGCCTTGTCGGCGGTCACAGCTACCCTCAGCTCGCGCAGCTTTGGGCAATGGCGAGCGAAGGCGGTCAGGCCACGGACAGTGAATGACGTGCGTTCTGCAGATGGGCATTTTCCCAATGAGAGATGTCGAATCTGTGGCCAGGCTTGAGCGAGCAGGTCGAGTTGGTAGTCAGCGCCGGCGATGGTGCAAGGGACATCTAACGTGAATGAATCAATATTCGTAAAGCTACCCAGGTTTTTCAGCAAGGTTTTGATGTCGATAACGCATCCATCGAGGCCCGTATCGACCGTATCCAACGATAGATGTGTTAGTACATCGGGATCCGTGATGTCTTCGATCAACTGAAGAGCAGCCTCGATGCTGGGTCCCAGTGACGAAGCGCGATTTGCCGTTATGCTAACGGCCCGGAGCGAGCAGTTCCTAAGCCACCTGAGGAAGCTTATGCCCTGGCCAAAATCATCCGCAGTGACGTCTAACCAGCGTAGCGATGGATAAGGCCGGACATCGAGGTGGAGTGGCCGTTGGGTATCCTCCTGGCTGCTGAGTGTTATCTCAAGCTTTTTGAGTCGGTCCAGGGATGCGAGATGGACGAGGTCTGAAGGAGACAGGGGTATGCTGCTTGTGAAATACTCGAGGTGACGGAGCTGAAGATTGGCCGAGGTGAATGTGGTAGGTCGGTAGTGCAAGCGCGGCTGCTTGCTCTCTGAGAAGAAGCAAATCTGCGACAGAGAAGGAGCGGCATGGCCGAGATACTCAAGAAAGCGATGAAGACTGGGTTCACGTTCATATGATACTGACAGGATCAGGCGCTCGAGCCCCTTGCACATGAACAGACATGCATCTGGAAGCGCATCCACTCCATCCGGCCAGAAGAGGTCACGCAGGTTAGGAAATAACGGTCCAGAATGGATACCGCCGTATGCCGCTAGATCACGTATAGCGTCGAATGGCGACTTTGCGTGCTTGTCGAAATTAAACCTCCTGATCCGCTTGGCATAGTAATTAAAGCGCTCAAACTCGGACGGGAGAATTGCACGAGTAAAGCGCTGCACAAGAAGGAAACGTAGGCTTAGTTACTGGAAGATATGCTGACCCATAGATAGCACTTACTACTTGGACATGGCGATCGTAATAGTGAGTCATGGGATTGGATGCTACGGACCCTCCCTCGTACAGATACTCGGGGTCAACTTGAATGTCCAGCAATTCGTGCGGAAGACAAAGAAGAACAGGCCAGAGAGTGCGCTGTACGCGCCATAGCACATCCAAAGCCGGGTCGTGCAGAGTTTTGCAAGTTTGCGCGAGAGAGCACAGCGTGCGCGAGTCTCGGACCCGGTCAACTGCATTAGGGCCAAAAAAATCCAATACGACGCCGACTATCTCATTAACAGAGAGGGCACGGTGCATGACTGTCGAAGTACAGAGGCAGGACGCAGTAATTCTTTGCGATTTTGAAGGAAATTATTAATTAACGTTCCCACGGCTACGTTCGCAACTTTAATAAGTATTCATATTGCTCCAGTCCCTACCGCTATCCGACGTTGTTTTGCTAGCGCTCACAAGTCTTGCCCTCCCTGCGTTCGCCGTCCGACGTCCAACTATCAAGGCGTACTAGCAGCTTCTGGAATACACGACGCCGTTAATACTCTGGTTGGTATTGTCGATGCACTACGCTGTTGGCTGTACCGAACGGACACTGACAAAATACTAGGTCTAGCATAGCGGCTCTAACCTCGCCCACGATCTCTCCTCGTCCCATGCTATGTTATATAAGCGGGTAATCTCGTCTTGCAACACATCCCAAGGATCCTTGTCAAAAGGGCCAATGCAGATTCCCTCCACAGTGTCCAGCTCCGGAAACATCCAATGGAGAAATCTTGCTACTGCCAGAGGATGGTCGATTAGCGAGTCTCCGAGCATCAGATGGCGAAGGCTGGTGTTCTGACAATATCCCGGACCCTCGACATCGTCGCTGCTGATGGCTCCCGCCGTGTCCCCATCATACTTTGTGATCCAATCGTCGTCAGCGATACGAACATCCACAGAGATGACAAGTTTGTATAGACGAGGGCAGTGACGTGCGAATGACTTCAGTCCGTGGATAGTAAGCTTCGTATCCTCCAGATAAGGCCACCTGCCCAGCTGGAGCGTCTCCATACTTGGCCATGCCTGCGCGAATTCTTCGAGATCGTCGTTGCATCCGTCGACGGAGCAGGATGTATCCAGGGCCAGGTACGTCAAGTTCCTGAACTTGAGGACCGTGCGGCGCAGTTCGTCGAAAGTAATACCATGAAACTCTGTGTTCTCATCGCCCGCTTTTATCGTCAGCTTGGAGAGCGTCTCAGGGTCGAGACTACTCCCAACATGTTCAAGAACTCGCATCGTCTCCTCTTTCTCCCTTGTGCTCGACCCCGAATCCGCCAACAACTCCAGAGTCTCGAATGAACGTCTTCCTAGATCTTCCATAAATCTTGCGCAGTGGGCAATGTCATGACCGAGTATCGTGAGGTGCTTTAACTCCGGGAAGGCACCGTCTCCCAGGATTCCCCGCCACTCCTCCCCAGCCTCTTCATCCCTGGCCAATCGTATAAGCATCCTGCTCAAGTTCCGCAACTCGGCCAGGTCCATCAGAACCGACCGGTAAAGCGGAAGCTGCCATTCAAACGACCTAAGCTTTTCCAACTTGAGAGGGGAGGTCGTTATAGGAGCCGGAGTGTACCGATAAGGATGGGAGGGCTTCTTTCCATCGTCGACCAACTCAAGTGACAGGGATTCTAGATCCTTCACCAGATGAGGAAGGTAGTCTCCCCACCGGTGGAAGACTTTGTGCAGGTCATCATCTCTGACGCGGACCCGCAGATGCAGGGATTTGAGGTTTGCGTTCGTAAACGGCGGAAGGTGAGCAAGCCAATTGGCGCTTGATGCGGGCCAGGTTAGAGTTCGCAGTTTCGGGAGTAGATTCGTCAAGAAATTCCGACTATACACCCCCAAGTCGCGGAGGATACTGCGGCAAATAGTGTCATCCACTACGAGTACCTGAATTCGCGCGGCATATTCCTTGAAACGAGCCCAGTCGGTGGGAAACATTGGTCGACGGAATGTCTGCAATGCTTATAAGATTGGAACTGTGGAAAGCCCCTGCACATAGTTAGAACTCACCGGCCTGTCGCCATCCACCACCAGATCCTTAGGCAAACATTTGATGAGTGGCACGATGCTGTCCTGCTTACGCCAGAGCTCGTCCAGCGCCGGCTCCAAAAGCAATTCTTTGTTGGTGCGAGCCAGTTGATTCAAAGTACTGCGATAGCTTTTGTCGTCATCGTCTTCTTCAACTGCGACGATGAATCCTATCACGTTCCCTAAAAGTTCGGAGACCCGGAGACATCTGTACGCAGCGGTGCCCGTAGGGAGTAGCAGAGACTGATGAGAGTTGGAGGTATAGTTCTGCATGGCGAAGAGGATAAAAATTTTACTGGGTGCTGGGGTGCGGTCAGTAACAGAAAGAGAATCAAAGGAATGCCACCGCCTGCATAGCAATATGCCACCTCGTGGTCCGTCTCGTGCGCGTCACGTGAACTGGGAGTGGCATCAAGAGTTTGTATCGGAACACATCATTAATTCTGATCGTAAATTAAAGCACAAAGGTAGAACATCGAGTTGATAAGTTACACTTGGATACAATGTCAATGAGAGTATGTAAATCGGTGATATGTTGTCCAGTCCGAGAGATTGCGATATGCCAATACAAAAAAGAGCGTGTCCAAAGCGTGCGAAGGATCATGAGTTTGAGATTTCAGTACTCAGTGCGAGTTAGCGCGCGGTAGGTTCGGAGACGTCAGTCCTGAACCTCAATCGAGACAACAGGACTGTATCCCATGGGCCCGGTCTCGATTCCGAAATCCTCTTTGCCCAACGCGGTTGGCCACCATCGGGAAGGTCTTCATGATACGACGGACCGGGACCCAGCGCGTCGTCGCTGAAGTCGAACTGAAACTCGCCCCACGGTTGGCCCTGCGTTCGCTGACCCGAAAAGACGTTGAAATGAACCTAGAGATGAGTGAGCAGCGATAGTCATGAGTATGAGGGGTAGCGTACAAGTCCGTTCGGATGATGGTGACTAACGAAGAGAGCGTAGTCAGGAGCCTCAAGTGTGCCGATCACTTGTGTCGAACCAGGTCAGCCATATCTAGGCAACAGTAACAGCGACGTACCGAAGAATACATCTTCCTTCTGTAAGCCATATCGCTCTCCGTACGTCTCCATGACTCGATCGATATTCTCTCGGAACCACCTGTACGGCGCCTGTCTCGCGTCCGGCTCGATATACCTATAAACAGTCGCTTCCGTACACAGATACGCCGTCTTATGTTCTGCGCGGAGCGAGAATGTATACCGACGCGCAATAGATTGCCTAAACAACCGAACATCAGAAGGCGAGATGAGTAGGATCCCCAAGCACACGTACGCAGAGCTTTCCGTGTTGCGCCGGGTGGGTAAGAAGCCCTGGACGACGTCCCAACTCTTCTGAGCTAGCGTACGCTTGTCTTGCCTCTGCGTTCCCTCCTTGACCTTTCCATACGACGCGAGAGGGAGCACGCCAGCGAGAACATTGTCTGAAGAGCCCACCGGGTCGAATGCGTTGAACAAGGTATGAAACTCGCCCAAAGGTCTCGATAAATGTCCTACAGCGCCGAGAGCCACCTGACTCGGAGTCCATAGTGGCAAGATCACTGCATGCGTCGAGACTTTAGAGCTAACGCACACCGACAACAGAAAGACGTACAATTGGCATTAAACTCGTGCTGAAGCAACATCCTGTATCGCCTCTCATTCTGACGGAGTGCAACTTCCTCGTCTTGCGGGAGCGGCGAGAGATAGCCAGAGTCGAAGCCCCAAAACTCCAGCTCGGATAGACTGCTCCTGGAGGAGCTTGATGCTGACTTCGACGATTTGACGGTGCCTTGCCCCTGCCGTACTGTGCTCGAAGACAAATTGGGTTCTGTTGCATAATGGCGATGTCCGGAGTTGTCGGACTCTGTACCGTGCGCGGTCACGTATGAAGCATCAGAGAAAGATGAACCCGTAGGGTACGTCTCGGATTCCACTGCAAAGGAAGGCATCAGTTGGCATGTGCAAAGACATTGCTGGCGGGACGTACCTGGCGACAAGGGTCTATGTGGTCGAGGATCAGGCGACGCCTCTGCACTATGATCCTCCTCGAGGCTCGGAAGCTTCCACGCCACCACTGCCGCATCAACGTCTTTTGAACCTGCCTTCACTCGGATGTGCCTGAGATTGTCTGCGACACGGGTAAACGACGGCCGCGCCATCGGATCCCCGTCCCAGCAAATCCGGATGATCTTGTCCAGGTCGGGAGTCGCGAACTTCGACTTTGGAATCTCGGGCCTCATGTTCCTGTCTGCACAGAATAAGCGCGCAAAGTCACGACAGCGGAAACGTACACTCACCAAGGACATAGTGGCGTACACTATCGTCATCCGCCATCGCCCAGGGCAATCTTCCATGTCCCAGAATCTCGATACAGCAGATCGCGAATGAATACACGTCCATCTCTTGTGTAAGTTGATTCTCCCCCGCCATCAACTCCGGCGCTTGCCATCTCAGCGTGCCATCTAAAGACCGCAATTGTCACAAATCACACGAAAGTTGAGCCACGAGAGATACCCACGTGGGGGAGGACTCCCACTCAATCGTGCCACCTCGCTCTTCATCTCGCTCTGCCCGAAGTCTGAGATGACACACCGCCCATCGTCATAAACGAGCACATTTGCAGCCTATACCGACGTCGTGAATACGTGAGCAGTACTGATGGCAACGAGACAAGTACCTTCAGGTCCCCATGCAACACGCCCCGCGTATGCAAATACTCCATCCCCCTCGCCACCTCATGCATCGCCCGCACCAGATCCACGCTCCCCTCCCCCTCACCCACATGCGACTTCAGATACTCCACCAAACTCCCGTTCTTGCAGTACGGGCTCACGAAGAACCAAGGCGGGTCCCCGCTTGCCGAGCTCGCGCCTAGCAAAGGGAGCACGTTCGGGTGGTCGAGTGTCTTCCAGATCCGAGTTTCGTGCACAAACATCAAACGCGGTGTAGTTTGCGCAAGGCACTTGATCGCTACAGCCCGCCCTCGCCAAGTGCCGCGGTACACGTCGGAGAAGTAGCCGATGCCGATCTTCTCCTCTCGGTCAACTTCGTATCTAGTAATGACATGTGTTCAGCACTCGTTCGACGGCGCCCGACATACGTCTCTGAAGGTACTGACCTCGTAATTGTCCAACTCGGCAACCCCAACGCTCCCTCTGCGCCCCTGCTCATCCTCTTAAGCGCCTCCAGCCCGCCCTCGATAAACTCCCTATCCAGCGTATCCCTCCGGCTTCCCACCCGCGTCCCAAGACTCGCCGCGCTCGTCTTCGTTCTGATACTCCTGGTGCCCCGCGTACTCGTGCTATTTCCCCTACTCACTGTCCTCGCGCTCTCCGTCCCCTGCACGCTCTCCCCCGACCACTCCGCCATCGCGTCCTCCATCGGCACCTCCTCCACCACGACCTCCTCCTCCTGCAATTCTCTCGCCTCCTGCAGCTCCCTCCTCACCTCCCTCTCCAACTCGCGCTGCAGCGTCTTGATCGCCTCCGGCATCTCGTCCCGCGCCACCTGCAGCACCTCACACATCTCCAGATCGCTCTTCGTCTCCAGCGCGGTCCGCATCAGCTGCTTCAGGTCGTCCAGATCGCGTACCCTGTCCAGCTCGTTCTCTCGCTCCCTAAGCTTTCGCAGGGCTTCACTGATTTGCTCGGAAGAGAGGCTGTGCGAGAGGGGCGAGAGAAGGAGAGGGTCGGCGGGAGAGAGCGAGGCGTCCGAGGGCGTGGAGGGCACGGAGGCGACGGTCAGAGCGCGAGAGTGGACTTCGGGGGTGGTGACGGTCGATTGGATGCGGGAGGACGCTCCCTCCAGGAGCAGGCCGGTGGGTGTTGGCGCTGGAAGCGCGGGCGGAGGTATGCCCCGCTGCATGTTTCTCAACGATTCATAGAGCAGCCGTGATTCTTCCTGTCGGCGAGCTTCATTGCCTTGGATCTGTTTGAGAATCCTGACTTGGATCCGGATCTACCAGAAATATGTTAGCACGGGGTGTTGGATGTGGAACATTGAATGAGAACTACTGGAGCAGTGTTCGAACATGAACAGGTAGTAATTGATCCACTCACCCCGAACATCTCCAGCGCATCCGACAGTGCCGTATCGCACCCCGCAATCTCCCTTACGATCTCGTCGCGCTTGAGATACCGCTTGAGGAACGGCCGGTGCATCTGCTTCGTGAGGAATGTGTGGACAGCGAGGTAGGCACTACGGACAATGCGTGAGTACTGAATGCAAAAAGCGGCACGGCGAGCATCGGTTACATGGACAAGGGAGAAGGAGGGAAACGCACTCGATCAGCTTCTTCATCGGCTCCTGCAGCTCGTTCGCGACCGCCTCGCCCGCCTGGTCGATCTCGTCCTTGACCGAGAGAAGGATGTCGGCGCAGCGTTCTGTAAGGCGGAGGCACGCCATACGGTTCAGCTGTCGTTGCGTCAGAAAAAGAGCATGGTACTATCAGAAAACAAGTATGCGCGCACCTCGACGTACTGCAGCGAGTCCCATATCTCGAGCAACGTCCGCGCAGCCTCTTTCAGCCCCGGAAAGGGCACGAACTCGAGCACTTCCACGCCGACTTTCAGAACTTCGTGGAGGCCGTCCAGACTCAGATCCAGCACCTTCATAGCGGCCTCTTCCACCCTCTCCCTCGTCGTCTCCCACGCCTTCGTTTGGTCCTCCGGCACGCTCTTCCTCCTCCTCCCTACCCTCTCCTCCGCGTCGATCCACGGCCGCACGCTGCCCTCCTCCCTGGCCCTTCCCCACCACCGCTGCGGCGGCGCGCGCACGGGCGTCTCGTTCCGCCCTCTCCTGCTTAACGCGTCCCCCGGTGACGGCGAGCGAGAGGGCGGTGGGCGTTTGCGCCCGAGAGTGGCGACGGTGAAGGAGAGCGAGCGCGCGCGTTCGTGGTCGTGGTCGATATGGCGAGTTTGCGTGGGAGGAGTTAGAGAGTGAGAGGAGGAGAGCGAGACTAGGTGCGCGGGGTGGGAGGAGACACGCTCGAGAGGGACGAGGTCCGCGCCAAAGGGAGACGGGTTGCGTCCGGTGGAAAGGGAGGTACCTCGGGCGCGGCCTCGGGATGCCGGTCGGGAGGCGGGTGCAGAGCTGGACCCAGGCGGCGGAGGAGTGATGGACGTGGAAGGCACAGCGGTGGGTGGGAGCGGGAGCGGTTTCTGCGTCGGCGTGGTGTTTGGCGACGGCGAGGGGTTCAAAGGCGACGGGACGGGCGGTGAGTAGGGAAGGTTGTGGTGTTGTGATTCGGAAGGGCTGCCATGGCCGTGCGAGCTCGGGGATGGGTAGTCGTGGGGTGGGGGAGGCGGGGGAGTGGATGATTTACGCGGAGACGACTTTGTTCGTTTGTGAGAGGGCATGGTGGTTATGGGTTAGAGTAGGATCTGGGAGATATAGTGAGTTGATAACGCACTACGCGGCTTATAAGAGCCAAGCATAGCACACACAATAGATGACTTGGTCTAGCACTGCAAAGCTGCGGGCATGCAACTCTTATATGCACCTGTCAGCACCGCCCACGGCTTAGATGTCACAATGCAAGAGTACAATGACCCGTCGTCTATTTGCCCTCCTGTCCGTCGAGCCGCCAGTTCTCAGAACAGATCTCTACCGGCGCAGACAATCTCCGAGCAGAGCAGCTGCTGGTTCTCCACTTCGACGTTGGAATGCAGGAATCGAATGCTCTACAGCCTACTTGTCCTCCTTTGCGTCCAAGCGTCAATTCTGAGAGCAGACCTCAAACGACTCGGCCAGTAATGTCGCGGTCAGTCTCCGAGGTGATCCGACTTGCGTTGCTGTGCTTCGTTTCCGGAATGCAATGGAGTTTTGTGCCAGGAGTTTTGTGCCAACAGTTCGATGAGAGGTCGACGGCACGAATGCCCTCGGTCGAAACAACGCAGAGCAGCACGGACACGAAAAGGATATTGCCGCCGCCGATTTATTGTCGCATGCAGATCGTAGAATGAACGGAGCAAGATTGCAAAGACCAGCCAGCTGGATCAGAATCGTCGTCAGCAGCGTTCGAGAGCAGAAAGAATGCAGTATAGCAGCCGCGCAGAGGCGACCATATAGCACTTCCTGCGAGCGCTTGCGGAGAGATGCACATGGCCAATTCGGGACCAAATCGGAGTTTGCATTTTCCGGAGACTCTGGGGACTAGGACCGGTCAATCGTATAGCAAATGCTAGCATTGTTATTCGTGATCATTGCCATACTACTATTCTACAGCTAGTCCTGATAAAGCGTCCCAGTAAGATGCTACTTCGTCCAACAAGAACGTGTCGAGTGCGACAGACGGCGATCTTTAGGAGTAGAAACAAACCAAGGCGGCTAATATAACGGCTCTGGCTTAAGCTCCAAGCTTTTTCTGTACTGTATCCTGTATGATTACTAGTGCAAAAGCAGGGGTGCAGGTGTCATTGGTCGAAACGTGAGCAAAACAGTCAGTCGCGCGTCTACATAGGAGGCTGTGCGCTACACGTGTCCCGAACTGCCACCGCCACAGCGACTTTGTCCTCGAGGGCTCGAAAAGCTTCCGCCTCCCGAGTCAGCGCTGTGCCAGTCGTAACTGATCCCTACGCCCATCCTTCATCTCGAGCTAGACGTTACTCTCAATGAACTACCAATGCAGCGGTGCTGGGCGTCTGCTGGGCGTCTGTCTGATACCGGTTTCGCTCTAACAGCCGACATCCTGATGCCGAATCATGATTACTACTCCTCGTCTGATCCATACGGCTATCCGCCGTAACACCTTCACCCACCAACTCAATTGCTCCTCAACTTTACTGCTTGCTATATTTACCGACGACTCTGCCCCAAACTTGAAGACGTTTACTGCGCATTCGTTCGGCATGGTTATCCGGTTTGCTGCGGGGGAATGAGGGGGAATGAAGAGGTTGCCGGTTTAGTATAGTATGAGTCAGACGGTACGAGGATATGAGCCAGCATAGAATGTCTGACTCATTCACGTGTCTTATGACCTTGCCCCCATCTACGTTAATGATGTCCTTGTCTAGCTGCCGCTCCGATTCGCTTTAGGAGTCAGACACTCTAGTCCCTCATTATGTTCCAGCGAGCCCGATGCCACCCATCTTGGTCCTAACTCAGGCCATGATGCCCCCGACTCGCTACACAAAGGCTGTCTGCTGAACGGACCTGGCCTTGCTACGAGGCTGCCATGTCCGACTCGTCTATCAACGCTGGCGGGTCGTGGCGGGTCAAAACCTTTTTATTACAGGTTTACAATGTTGTCATATGCCGTATCAACGACGTCCAACCGTCCGTCGCCCCGACACCGCCTCCGTCGCGCCCACCGACCCTCACCACGTCACCCGACCCGACCCAACCTCGAGACCGAGTACGCAATCGCGCACTCGATATCGATGGTTTCATCCACTCTAGAAACGCGTAGAATGCCCAGGAAGTTTGCTTTGTGCAAGTCAGGTGCCCATTCTTTTCTTACGATTTTATTTTCATTTTCTTCGTCTTTTCCCTTCCCCCCTTCTTTTCCTTAGGGTCCTTACCTTTGCACCTCTGCGACGGGTGCAGTGGCAGTGCCACCTGCCGGATCCGGTAACACCAAAGTCGCGAGACGCGAGAGACCATTTCCAGCGTGCACCCGTCCGCCCCGCCGCGACACCGGTGCACTTCGAAAATATGAGTAGACAGTTCGCTTCAGAATAAAATAAAGTGTCTTTTTGCCAAAGGAATAAGCGAAATGTTCAGAAATGCGACCTCCAGCCCTCGCGCAACGAGCGAGACGAGCCTTCTGGCGGCTGGCCTGCCTGCCAAATCGGGCAACTGGCCAAGTCGCGAGTCGCGAGGCCGTCGCTCCCGACTTTGGAGGGCCTTGCACCCCTGCAAGACCTGCACGCACCCCTAGACATGTATAGACCAATTTGTGCGCCTAGGTTAGGTTAGGGTTAGG
>ML213550.1:24703-43144 GCA_004369045.1 Heliocybe sulcata | reverse complement strand
AGAGAGCCAAGGTCGACAAGCAGTTCTTGGTCGCGCTTGCCGACCTCTTCGTCGGGCGTGCCATCTGCACCTGGTGCTGTCGGGAGTAGCAGTCCACGCATCGCCGAAAAGGAGGAGGAGCGGGATAGCGGGCCGCCTGATCCTACCCGGAAGTCGCAGCGGTTGGTACGAAGGGATGCTTCTTGAGTGGTACCTGTGTTGAAGCATCCTGGTTTAAACTCATGTAATACTAATAATAATTGATTTACCATGATCTCTTCTCCCCAGTTATTTACGTCTTGTAATCTGCCTCCATCTTCCTGTAAACCTGCCACTCTTCGGCAATATATTTATATAGACAATGAGCGATAGCGAGCCCGCAAGCTGGCATGAGGTGCCACAATGCTCTCAATAACCCGACGCCTCGAAGCGACACCGCGGGCCGCGCTCACTGCGTTCAAGGTTCAACTAGTCGGTACCTGATAGCTAGCCGAGGCAGTCCCGGCTAGTGGGTATGCCAGGGCGACAATCCACAACGAGAACTACTACGTTGGGATTGGGCGCCGTCCGACTAGCCGAGCGACCTAAGGATTGTCGAAGTCCGACTAGCTGGGACTGCTCACAGCACTAATTTTATTCATATTACTATTTGATTGTTGGTATCCGGCATTTTGCAGGCCATAATATAAAAACAGCATATTTATTATATTAATGATTATCTAGTAATTTACAGAAGTAGGTTTATTCGCCATGAATTACGCGTAAATCAACCCAGCCTGACCCCGGGGTCAAGAGAACCTGATGGTCGCAGCATCGCGTGATGTCTCTGCGTGTGACGTTACCCATCGTGAGGAATAACTACCCTCGCTTGAATGTAATGTCTACCTCTGGCGACAAACCCTAGCTAAGGGGCAGTCTGAATCGACCAATGGTCACCAAGTTCGCTACTGGTCCCTCTCTGCCCGTATGGCGACTGCGGCGTGAATACTTGTACGACCTGACTCTGTGACTCCGATGGTGCTGTCTCGTCATACGCTTGTGCAGACCGGCGCGCTCTCGAGACAGCGGTAACTATGATCGACGGTCTCATTTACGCTGCTGGATCCTCGATACCGCCCTACCGTGCCATCACCGGTGCTCTCCTGTGTCCTATATCAGACCGACCCTCCGACCCGCATGTGGCGTGAAGACCGTTGGACTCGTGCCGTATATGTGAGGTACCTTGCCGTTCATGGCGCGTTGGAACGGGCGGCAGCTGAGTCAGAGGCTCCAGGGTAAGTGGCGAGGGCGCAGAGAGCTGCTCTCTATCTTTCACCGTCGCCTGCAGATCTTCCTCCTCGCCGTCAGACTGAATCAACCCACCCACCCCATCCCTCTCTACATCGTCTCCGAACCCAAACACGTCGCCTGCATTGCCGTGCCCCGGCGGATCGTCGAGCGGCTGCGGCACGTTCGTTGGCGGTGGCGGTGACAAGAACGCCAGTCGATATGGTGGCCAGCCTCCGACCTTGGCCTTGCCAGCTGAACACTCCAGAGGCATACGGCCATCTATTCGCCGTCCTCCTCAATAACGATATGCGCGGGATAGCATACCGCGAGTTTGAGCTCAAGTCCTCGTGAACGTAGTGAGGCTGCGGAGGACATCTGTCACATGTGGAATGGGAGATACTCGGGTTGGGTGACCTTAAGGTGCGTACGCGATCCGCTTATGAGCGAGCAATAGACTACCGCAGTGGTGCTATCTAGACATGGCCAGTGACATCCACAACACTGCCTTTGCCAGAGTGTGACCATCTGTCTCGCTTCCTGGTCGATATTGCACCTCGTCCTCGCTCCAACCTCGGCCTCTCAGCCTGAGATCTAAAGCTATAGGTGCAGTGCTGATATGTGCAACAGCTCTCCTCTCCGCTGCTCAACTGCCACTGCCACCTCATGTCTTGCTTCTGCCTCTCGCTTGGGAGCGCGGTGCGATTATGACCGTGCTGCCGCCGCTGGTCTTGACGGAGGTATGTATTTGCCTATCATACTGTTATCTATGCCTTATCTGTCACCCAGATTGTGCGCGTGCCTGCACGACTAGCTGTGGCGTATGGACCTTTCAGACTATGAATAGTGAGTGCTATGGTGCTCCCGGGCGGCAGGATTCCGATTAGAAGGAAGTTGGTAACTTTAGTGCACACTTCGCTAGGGTAGCCGAAGCATATTGGAATGTACTGCCCTCCTTGATCGCTTGTCTACGCAGCATACCCGGGCATAGAGTAGTGTGCATGCTATCGCATAAAAGTGGTACCAATGAACTTTGGCAGTGTGTGTCGACATGCGTATGCGGGCATCATTTCTGTACATGGACAGTTATGACATTGTTATCCATAGATACTGTTCGAGTGAGATAATATCATTATCTCAGCATACTGTTCATGACAGATCCGGACCTGGTGCGGTATATATATGCTACATTTATGGTGTGACCCTGGCAGGGTACGAGATGTAAGGTAACTGCGCGCGGTGCACGTGAGCGTAAATCGAACTCGATTTACCGTAAACTGAACTCGCCAAAGCAGTTATGAACCAGTTATGGGTTGTTATCTGTAAATCCACGTCTCAAGGGCATGTCAAATCAGTCCTGCATTTTTCCGGTACAGTTATTGGATAACAGCTGGATGCAGTACTGTAGTCGAACACATTTACTGGTCATAAAATCATGCTTGCCTCTTGCAAAAGCATTATTTACTCCGTTCCTGCAGCGATTCTGTGGACCTCTGTGGACCGCGCCATGACGAACCAGAATTACCGGCAAGTGCCGAGCATTGTCAAATACGACCATGATTACGAGTCCTGAGTTTACGAAGGAAGCGTCTTTATCCAGATAATTTTTCGTGCCTGTGCCGAACCGCAAAGCCCGTGGGAACATGTGCCGAGAATACGTGGGACTCTTGTTTGTAGTGTAGATAAGTGATTTTGTTATTCTGGTTGAAACTCCGATTGTAGTCGCCACTACACTTTCGTTTTGTAGTCTCTGTTTGCATTGATGGAGGTCTGGCTCGACAATGCGGTCTTTTCTGTCTCTGAGGATTTAAATATATCATCTACACCCCTGTATAAGTCTATGTTAATATTTTTTGGTTTGTCTGGAATATACTGCGTGCTGCATAAATCGGCTTTGTCTGCTGCGACTACAAATTCTGTTTCTGACCGTGAGATACTGATGTGGCTGAAGTCACCGCCGCGTCTCGCGGATATCGTGTGTTCTGATTGGCTGATTGGCATCTCCTGTCAATTGGGCTGTCATGACTTTGATCGTGTTTGGACTTGGACGGTGGCTTTGTATATCGATGTTACCTGTTGAATGTGGCGGCTATGCGAGTTCTGTCTGTTCAGTGTTCTCGATGGTGTTCGTTGCGACTATTGGTAGATATGTATATTCGTGTATTGTACAACTGTCTAATATGTTAGCTATTTTCTCCTAGTGTGTCTTCCTCTTATATATCTTCTCCAGTCCTCTGACGTAAGGCGTGCACGTGGTACCTATCTGTTCAACTTTGGCAGTAATCTTTCTCATACCTTTCGCTCGAACCGTCTCTCTGATTTCTGTCTCCAGAGCATCCCATCTATATGCCACGTCCGTCCGCCTGTCGCCATCGGTCTTCACAAGTTGTTTCGGATGTTCAAATGCGTCCCACACTTCATCGAGGAAGCACAGGAAAGAATTACCGGTGAGTCTGATGAGGATATCAATCAACATTCCCTGATCTCGCCATAGTCCTTGCTTCCCCGGCGCCAGGTGCAAAGGACCTTGATGACCTCATCTGTAACAACTTCGTAGCATCGACTTCTGTGTTCGGCGTCGTCGATTAACCTTGTACGTTTCGGCGGTACGGTGGCAATAGAATCTTTGGTGAAGTTCTCCAAGTAGTCTTTTGCGTTCAGTTGGAGGGGGGGGGTTCGGGTTCATCGTCAGGTGCTGGAGAACTTTCTTGACAAGTTTTGACAGGTCGTTGGTCTTGTTCTTCCAAAGTACGTCTTCGCAATCTTGGCGACAATGGATTTCCATATATTCCCAGTTCTTCCATACGCCGAGCATGATACCATGACGGATCAATTTGGTAGTGACGCCCAGCTTCTTAAGGTTCATCCGTCCTTTCGTGAGCTGTTCCCAGATGTGCCTAACATCCTGGTGAGATTGTTTTGATTGAGGTGAATCCACTTCGGTCTGGGTGAACACCAATAGTCCAGCCGAGATTGCCGCAGTTTGGAAAGGCTTGGGAACTGCGTATGTTTGAACAGAATCGGGCTTCATGGTGAGTTGTTCCTTCAGTTCCTTGTGTATGCTGGTGAGATATGCCTCGTCAAAGACGGCCATCAATGCCGACTTGTAATCCTTCTTCTTTGGACCTGGTCTTAGCGGTAAGCAGTTGTTACATCATTGTATATTGCCCTTACCTGGTTTCAATCTCTCGGTCATTCCTTCCGGACGCTTGCTCTGCTGGTCAGCTTGAATGTCGGGATCGTTGGTGTCTACGACACAACGGGTGTTAGGTATTATCATTATGGACCACGATTGTCTTTACTTACCTGTACGTCGTCTTTTAAGTGGCTTGACCATCTTCCCTTTACCTGCACCCGCGCTAGCAACTGGAGTGTCGCTGTCGACCTCTTCTTCGCTCGATGATTCATTGCGTATCGCATCCTCGATGCCTGCTTTGTCCGACTCGGGATTGCGTATCGCACCGTCAATGCCCACTTCGTCTGACTCGTGTGCTTGGACTTCTTGCTCTGGACTGGATGCAGCGATTCTACTTTTGCTGCTGGATGCGTGATCGACCGGAGGCACGGCATTACGGCTGTAGTAGTCTTTTGGTAATGTGGGTATCACTACTTCGCATATCAACCTCTTTCGCTTCCCTGTTGGTGTCATTAGCGGTAGAGTTTGTGATAAAGGTTGGGTTTATTACCTTCATGTACGTTACGAGCGCTTTGCAGGCTGCCTAAGCGGCCGGGTGCACTTATAATTGGATTGTATTCGACCTTGTCTTGTGCTGACGATTTTTTACATTAATGTCGCCTGCTGATGATGCCTTTGCGAACGTACCTCGCTTTGGTAGATCACCCTCTTTGGCCGATTTGCCGCCTAAGAGAATACGGGTAGTTGTCACGAGTCGGTTCCAGTCCTCTTGAATCTGCGTCTTCTCGGTCTCCGTCATGGTAGTCTGTTCCGAAAAAATAGCTTCTTCCGTATTGCGTATCTTGACCTCGACGTCGGCAACCAGCTCTTCTTCGTTCCAATTGTATTGATAGACTGGACTGAACTTGTTCGCGTAACGTAGGAGGTTACAGACCAACTTGAGGTTATATGCCGGGAGGTGGTCGCCTGCTAGAATGTGTCCATCGGTGAACATGTTCGCTTGATATGTTGGGTCATTCGCGAAAGCAATGGCGTCAGTCTGCCACGCTTCGGGTGGGAGCGCTTGGACGCCTAGTTCAGCCGCTGTCCTTTTCTCCACAAGCGGTGGGAAGAGCGACAGGCGGTTCTTCATGGTTGCTGCGATATCAGACGTGTTGTAGAGGATTGCTGTAATGGAGTAACAGTCACCGGGTACTGCGGTAACGTTGGACGGTGCGGTGAGGGGTGCCCGGCCATGTAGGCGTAGGCCAGAGAATGCGATTAGCGATCCATAATCCATTTGAATAAAGATGCCAAACTCCAGGAGGAAGAAGAAGGCTGGGGAATACCTGACAGGCGTGCGGGTTAGTACGGTCATCATCGTGAAGGATCCTATGTCGTCATGGATGTCGGGGTGGGCATCTCCCGCGCGTCCTAGATCAGACTTCAGTTGATCGTTGCTGTTGCATAGCGTGGGTCTGGATACGTTCACTTGAAGCCCCGTCCAATAATTTTGGTTGGCTCGGTGGCCTAAAGGCGGGATATTATTGATGTATCCTATGTTCTTCATTAACTCTATGTGTTCCGGCGGTGCTAACTTCATGGCGGCGCCACCATACTCCGTAACTGTCTGTGATTGGTTAGTTCTGTTGTTCGCACATGTAGGTCGTTTACTTACCTGTACTAACCGCGTTCGTACATCCTCTGCCAGTGAGATGTCTGGGCGATACCTCATGAGACGTGATGGGTGTACGAGCGAGCGTGGGCATTCAATACTGTATCCCATGGAGTAGCATCGGCTCCCTTGCCAATTTCCGGGGTTGGGAGAGATGCGCCACAGTAGACGCTCAAGTGCCGTTCCTCCCTTAGGGTCCTTGGAGGTAGTAGGGGCCGAGCTCGTCCGTTGGTGCGCAGGCCCAAGTAGATCTTCTGTTAATGCATCGAGGCGTGTCTTGAGGGTGTCACCAGCAAGTATGCGGGTCTGCACGAGGAAGTCGTAATTGGAGACCCACGCTTGAATCTCGTCCTCCTCTGGCGCTGTGGACTTCCCATCATCCGTCTCGCTTGAGACGACTCTCGTGAACAGTCCATCGCCAGCCTTCAGCTGGAGGAAGCCATTTCTTTCGACCTCGGTCGCTGATGTCAAACCGGCCGGGATTTTTCGTTCAAGAGACTGGCGAAGTCTAAACAGCGGTCATTGTAAGTTATTTGGCGTAGTGGGGAAAGGTGCTTACTTTTGTCTTACTACTTTATCCGACACCTCCGTGAGCACCACTATCGCCGTTCCCCATGGCCACAAGGGATGAGTGCATCCTTTGGATTTATTGTAAATTAGGTAGCGTTCATTCAGTGTCGAATTGCGTTCTTCCGGCTCATTGGAGGCATTCCTCGGCCCGGATATCGGCATTATCGAATCGTCAAGAGCCGTACAGTTCCAGTGTCATGTATACGGTCAATAACAGGTGAGGGGGCGGGCGTTGGAGGGGGAGGGGATGGGGGATTGTGCGTATGAGACCCAGTCGGGACCTGCGGATATCCGGTATCCGGCGAGGAGGGGTAGTTTTCCTTCTATGTCGAGTCCGGGTCCGCGCTGTATGCAGATTGCAGAAATCGGTTTTGTCATGCCGACAGACTGATGGTCGGTGAGGACGAAGGTAATATATTCTAGAATCATATCATCCTCGAAGTTGGTGCCTTGCGACATCATATCATGTCTATGGATTTTTGACCGAACTGTTATCAAGTTTGTAACCGTTATATATGGATGCTGCATACCTTGTACAGCAGTTCTAATCAGTATATCTGGCGTTGTGCCTGGTATATCTTCAGGCTGCAGCCATTACATAGTATCCGGGCAGTATGTTTCACCATGAGCGTACCGTTGTTTCGGTTGAGTGGCTCTTTCGATCATTTTTTAGTGTTACTCGTGTGTCAATGTTGTATTGTTTTATTAACGCTTCTATTAGCCCTGGTAATGACTAGTGACAACACTTACTATGTTGTTTTCAGGTTCTTCTTGTTGTATTCGGTACCAGTATTTCGGTCAGACGGCATGAGTTACTTCGTGCGTACCGTTGTTCAGGTCGGGCGGCTGTGCTTCTCGATCAATTGATGGTTCCAGATCTGGATCGAGATTGTGTCGGTCTTCGATTACTGCTCTTTGCGGCTTGGAATCTGTAATGACGTAGTCAGGAGTTGAAAATTACAATCTATAAGTATGAACTGCGTCATAGGTCTTATTGGTTTTGGGTGGCTTCCTGTCAAGAATAACATATATATGTCGGTTCCTGGCTCTTGATTCAGGTCAGGCGATTGATACTTGCAATCGCACTTGTGTTTTGATGTTGGCATGTTTGCTCGATAAACCCGCGCGTATTCTGATATTGGTGTGTTCGCTCAATACCCCTGTCTAGCATCAGCAGATTGGACACGGTTGATTTCGTTTTTGTCGCGCCACGCTCCCGCCGGGTTTTGCCAAACCATCTGGGTCGATCGCTCTATGAGCTCGCTAACCTCGTATGTCGTCATGCCCACCATAAGTTTGGGTGTACATGTTGGTAGTAGTTTGTTTTATCGTGGCTGGCAAAATCACTGGGAAGTTGTTCACGAAAAGTCGGTGAGTCGATGGCAGGTGCACGCCACCTTTTCCAACTCCACTACAATCTTATCCTAATGCGGTTGTATGAAGGACCGCTCAGCTAGATCTTGTTGATTGCACTGCAACTTTGTGGCTTCTTTGGCTTCCGGAATTATTGTCTTGTGTGCAATGGTTGATCTGGCTGACCCAATATGCTCGGAAATCAAAGTCATCACCCGTAGGTACAATAATAGAGAGGTATCTGTAGTCGATGCACTTTCCGCTCTTGCGGATGTACTGGTGAGTTTCTTCTCTAAGAGTTTGATCTCGGTAACATTTGCATATTACAGCCAGAGTCCACCGATAACGTCTTGAAGGCCCGGTTTGTGTATGATTGCGAAGAGCTGCTTCCTCGGCTACTTGTGTTTGCGATGCATGACGGGCCACTTGCCGACTTGCCTTGGACGCCATGGTCCCTTCCTGCGGCACACAAGGAAGAGAAACCTGGGCTGGAAGCGAAGTCTGGGTCAGATGCGGAAGTTGGGGAAAGTCAGCATTTGGGGAAGAAAAATGGGAGTTCTCGCAGGTTGCGGAAGGAAAAGGTGACGGAAAGGGACCCAACAGTGCTGGTCACCCAGGCTGTACCGGTACGTCTTTTTCTATGTAGGGCTCTTCTCGGATTTCTGAGTGCACTTCACTTCAGTGCTCTGAGTGCGCTGGCAAAGGCATCACATGTTCATACATCGTCGGGCAGAAAGCGGGCACTGCATGCGCCGAGTGCGGAGCTTCCAAGCGCAAGTGCAGTTTGGCCAAGATGTGCGTCAGGCATGCGGAATCCAGAGAGGAGACAGGGAACGATAAGGGAAAGCGGAAGGCCGTAGGGACCGCTGCGCCAGTGTCATCAGACCAGGATGATATGGCCGGGTCTTCAGGGAAGGCAGAGACCACATCTGGTACGCGAACAGATGTGCATGTTGCCGGAGCGAAATCGGATAGTGTTGGTGTGGCCCCTGAGTCCTCCGGAATGTCTAACTGGTTGCATAGTGCTGTCAAGAGACAGTCTGAGATGCCTGTGGAGGATCGCGCTTCCAAGATGCCGCGAGTTTACCCGTCCGGTTTGTCCATCATATTACATTCTTTTCATAATTTACTTACAGTACTACCCTTGCAACCCAATGCCGGTGAGAAGGTGTATGACTCCGTGACCTCCCAGACTCTTCTTGGAACGATAGAGATGTCAGGTGCCACCTCTTTGTCCCTGCTGATCTCTGGAGTTCCAATAGGGGTACATGTAGCTCCGGACAGTGAGTAGTGTTGCATATGGCTCCTCCTTTTGCTTTCTAACTACTACTCACCAGGCCGCTTTGCGTTTTACGAGGCTCGTCTCGCTAATGATGAGGCCAGGTTATCCACCGTGGAGGCGCGTCTCAATGACATTCAGCAGACTGCGACCAACAATGAAGACTATGTGGATAGACTTGAGGGTGAAAATATTCGCATGTCGGCCATGTTGAATAAGATACACGAGTCCCTTCAGGAGATGCATGAAAGCAGAGGTCCGGTGGAGAGCAGTATGGATTTCATTCTTTCCGACTTTGGGGAATTGCGGAGAGTGGTCGACTCACTGAAGGCACGGCTGGATAGATGGGACTACAATGGTGACCCATCGACCTTGCAGCAAATTGATGTAGGCGTGCAGACCGAGCCTGTTGAAGGAGAACTGGAGGGAAAGATGGAGAATGCAGGATCAACTGTTTAAAATATACTCTTGCAATTATACCTATTGTACAATAGATAGAAATAAGACCTAGTTGGTGAGATCATGTGGTTGTGCGTTTTCTCAGTTTTCTTGTAGCGGGAACAAGTGGAGGGAGTTATGCGGAAAATAGGCGGATGACTGCGGAAACGTGCGGAAGGTCGTGGAAGCAATGGAGTAAGTCAGAAGGTAGTAGACGAAAAATTGTGTGAATAATATTAGCGGTGGTTGAAAAGAGCAGATCAAATGCGGAAGGCAGTGCGGAAGACCACACTACCCACAGTTTGCAGAATTTGATGCGGGAATATGCGGAAGATGGGGGGAAACAAAGGTGGTGGTGCGGAAATCAAAAATGACTGTAAATACTTGCGGAACGTACTGGGCTGGTTGCGGGAGTGTGCGGAAAGTGGTGGAAATAATAGAGACGGTGGTGGGGAAGAGTAGAGTGATAGCAGAAATATATAAAAGTCTGCGGGTTATGCAGAAAGCAGTGCGGAAGATCACACTACCAGCAGTTTGCGGAATTTGATGCGGGAATATGCGGAGAATGGCGGGAAACAAAGGCGGAGGTGCGGAAATCAAAAATGACTGTAATTACTTGCAGAACGTACTGGGGTACCTGCGGGAGTGTGCGGAAAGTGGTGGAAATAATAGCGGCAGTGGTGGGGAAGCCCGGGGTGATAGCAGAAATATATAAAAGTCTGCGGGTCATGTGGAAAGCAGTGCCGAAGATCACAGTACCAGCAGTTTGCGGAATTTGATGCAGGAATATGCGGAGAATAGTGGGAAACAAAGGCGGTGGAGCGGAAATCAAAAATGACTGTAAATACTTGCGGAACGTACTGGGGTAGTTGTGGGAGTGTGCGGAAAGTGGTGGAAATAATAGCGGCAGTGGTGGGGAAGCCTGGGGTGATAGCAGAAATATATAAAAGTCTGCGGGTCGTGCGGAAAGCAGTGTGGAAGATCACAGTTCCCACATGGCCTTGCGGAATTCAATGCGGGAATCTGCGGAACAGAGACAACTGTGACAGCATGCGGACGATAGTGGAAAGAACACCGTGTGGAAGGAAGGGATGACTGCAAGAATGTACTTAATTTAACCAAGCGTTGTGAAGCCCAGCTATGACACACTTCCAGAGTGCTTTCTGTAATTCTCACACTGCATGTGCGTCATGGTTTCCCTTCTTAGTAATCCCCTATCTTTTTGGCAATCTGTACAGGATTTGCGTCCCCAAAACATGACTTTATTGTATTGAAATACACTGGCTGGTACCCACGTCCATACAATTTTAACTCTTCTAACTGGTAGACGCATCACACGATTGGCTCGCTGATAACTGCGAGGTCAGTAGCATGTTGGGTATGCTGATCCACACAGCCACGACTTTTCGGATTTTGCCGCAGTTCTGGAGATTCTTGTTTGAGATCTATTAATAGATTACAGGTTGCCATCGCTGCGCTTCCCTCGAAGTTCGTATTCTAGAGTCCATCTTCTCTAACTAAGGAGCTTCAGCTTTCTGAGTCTTCCCCCTTTGTCTGCTGTCTACTTATCTGGTTCTATGCTGTCTTGTTTGGCATTCAGTCTCTTCTTAATGGCAAGGCATGTCTCGATTACGTGCCAATCGATTTCGGTATTTGGAGTTCGGGAGCAAGGCTGAGAGAGCGATCTCAGATGCTACATATTTACTGGTAGGACATGATTATGCACCGTACACTAGTCATGCTTCTGGCTATCATCCACATCTTGATTACGTGCCTCAAAATCAGTATCCATCCGGTCTTCCTGTAAGTGAAGTCGGGCAAGCTGGTGTCTAGTTTCTCCAAGCCGGTCATCATCTGCACGACTGGTGCGTTTGATTGGGAGAAGCTGCCTGCCTGCCGGCGTAACTTGGAGCCGAATGGATGCGCTCTGTTGAAGTCAGTATGCTTGTGAGTTCGTGCATAATTAATATACTTACGTCTGAATATGTAGCATCCAATAGCGACAGTGAGCACAGCATCAGGCTTAATCTGACCTGGTTGGAAGCTATCGGTATCGCAATAAAGCCGATATCCACTTCCACAATGTCGCCTATCCTGAAGACTGCGGGATCACAGTTTACATACCTAATTCCAGTTAGCATTATTATTGGAACCGGTAAGTGTTATCCACGTACTTCAGTTTTCCACCCTCGTTCCGAATGACTTGGCAGTACTCCACCACATTGTCTGGGGTATGTACCCATTTGTCGTCAACCAGTTTAGTTAGTATTTTCTTCAGATCCACATGGCTATCGAATGGAACACGGAGCGAAATACCTAAGTCCCGGGTAGGGGTGAAGTAGCGACTCGCGACATCAATGGTAGGATGGCCTTGGAATTCAGATGGAGTCCAGTCTTGCATGGTGCCGTCCTTGAATGAACGTGACATATGCTGGTGGATGACGGCTATTCCTTGCAGGATTCGCTGGAACGGCTCCGATGATAGACCTGATATCTTGACACTCTGGGTTAGGAACTGTTTCTTGTACGCATGCTTGAAACTATGGCCAGTATGTATTCAGAACTTCTATGTCGTAACCGCATACTTACTTGATTGGTTCTAGTTGAGGAGGTAGGTCTTTGGCACATAGCATTCCTACGGCTCTGAGGTTGAATTCTTCGTAGCTGCCGTCCTCCTTTGGATGAAAGGTGAGGATTTGAACCCTGGGGTTTGACGGATTATTAGGCAAGATGGTCCCTAAGCGGATAGTGTCTGGCTGTATGAAGGGTCAGATATGCTACGCATGGGCTGAGTTGTGTCTGACCTTCTCCGCTGCCGCTGTGAGCATGTGCCACTTGGTATCGTCTTGCTTCTCAAAACGCTCGATCCATTGAACTATGCTATTTTCTGGCGGGGTCAGGTTAGATTTGACTGTGGTCTGCTCTTCAGTGTTCCACATACTTGCTCTCACTGTTTCGGTCGCCTCCATTGTCTCTGGGTGTGCTTATGCGATGCACAAGAGGAAGCAGGAAAAAGGGTGGACTGGCAGAAAGCGTGTATGAACGTTACGAGGTACCTCATTCATGACTAATCTCTTTCCCTATTTCTGACCCATGCTTTGTCCGACATTATTATGCGAGTTGTGAGACTGCTCGTCCAGTTTTTGTCAGTCAGTGTGTGGGGCTGGACATACTATTTGATATCCATTATCGAGCTCTCCCATCTCTATGGTGCTTTCCTGCTAATTCAGTTGAGTCTTCCATCGCTACAGTCAGCTTTGCGGCTCGGAACTTGGCTTTCCGGTTGTATAATGGTTAATTCTTATTCCAGTTCAAGTTCCGGTGACCGTTTATCAATGGACATGGAGTGGATTCATACGCTAACCTATGGCTGTCGCCCTCTTGTTTTTCTCTGCACTTGGAATCTCTTTTCAGGTATTACCATGTTACGTTGATTTTATGGTGATTAATCTAAAGTGCAGTCATTGTTCATTCTCACTTGTGAACACCAATTTCCTCTCTACAAACTGCCAATATTGATGGTATCGATACTGGCTATCCCATTCGCTTCTTTCATCTATGATACAGTATGCATGTGGGGCCGGACCGGTTCTAGAGCTTCGTCTCGACTTGGTATATAACTAGTGGGCCGAAAACTATGGACAGTATGGCGGGACGCCCCTCGGAACAGGAAACCCCAACCAGGTATATTTCTCGCCGTCGTTAACAGGTTGTAGATTATTTATGGTATCTGTGCTTAGGAAATCGGGACGTAAGGCTGTACCAAGCAAACGTTTGGGAAGGTATGTCTTTGTTCTATCATATACAGTACCTGCCCTTGCTCACCCGATGGCTGATAGTCCTGTAGAAATCACCGCTTCAACTATGTGCATATTTCTTTATATATATATCTTGTCTTTGTTTTTTCATGATGGCTGAATTTATGCTCAGTATGACTGCAATACCTGGAGACTCCGAAGGAGCTGAGGACGCTGGGATTGCTGGTGGAAGCACCTCAGCATTAACAGTGAGGTAAGCGGTTCTTGAAATATGTTTCCTATTTTGGTTGAATGGTATCTGTAGTAGTCGCACTGGTACCGGCCGAACTGCTGCACGTAAGGTGGGGAAACAGCGAGTTACTGCCAAGAAACCGTAAGTCCGAGCATATCTTATTCAGTCACTGAAGGTATGTTAATCTTGTTGACGATTGCAGTGTTGCCAAGTCTAAGGAGGGTGTGGCGGCAGAGTCAGATAGAAAGGCTAAGACTTCTACTACAAAGGAACGGTACGTTCTGCTATTATTATTGTTATTATTATTCTTATAGTATCATATAGGAAAGCCATCCAAAAGTCTGGTCTGACGGTTAGGGATTCTGGGGATGAGGGACCCACTGCCAATACTGCTGATGTTATAAGTATCGGGTCTGATTCAGATGATGATACCAGGTCTGCAGTCTATCATACTCTTTGGGCGGTTGTTTCTGACGTCTGAGGGATTGTAAGCGATATGCCTACAGCAGCCGAGCTGGTAGCCGAGTCCCTGGGTGCCAAGAAAAACAAGATACCCCCCGTCACGCCAGTGAAGGACAAGATGTAAGATCTATTCAGCCATGATCCCGAATTATTTGATATCTAATATGTATTTTAGAATGATTCCTGGCAACAAGCACCGCATTCCAGGATCCGATGAAGACACTCAAGCTTCCGCACCTGCTCCTGCCAGGTATGTTGTTATAAGCTATACGTGTTCTGCTGATTCCCTTAATTTATTTCCTAGTCAATCAAACGTGCCTTCTCTGACGCGCAAGTAGGTTCAACTTCCTTATTAATTTTTCAGTATTGTTTCATTAATATTTTGATGTAGACCGGTAGTCAAGCGTCAAAAAGTGGATGTCAAGACAAGTCGCGTCGTCAAAGTCAAGTACGTTACTTTCTTATATTGATGTGACATCTCTATTGATTTTCACTACCTTTACTAGATCTCCGGTACTGGAGAGTTCACCTGTGCAATCTAATGACATAGATCAGGACGAAGAGGAAGATTCGGTCGTAGACGACAGTAACCTGGCCGATGTTGTGGAGGGCGGTGGGGAGGACAGTGAGGACGTCCAGGAGGAAGGGGAGGAAGAAGAGCAAGAAGACCCTAGTGTTGGGAGTGGCAGAGAGAGTGACGACGATGAAGAGAATGAAGAGGATGATGACCGTCCCCGTCCAGTGTAAGTTTGTCTTCTCCAATTCGATTGATAGTTGCTAAAATGATGTTACAGTATAATTGTGAAGCCCGCGACGACCAGTGATGATAGCGATGACCGGCCGAAGGTTGTGTGAGTAACTCTATACGTATATGCCTGCCATTTGACTCATATGTAAGCTGTAAGGCAATCTGTCGACAAATCACGGAAGGCGAAGAAAAATAGTGTGGTTATAGACAAGCAGTGAGTATCGAGCATTTAATGTATGTGATTGATCCACTGACTGATGAATAGGCTGCCCCCAGATCCTGACCTGTTCAAGCAGTTTGAGGACCTGGCCCTGACCAAGACGTATAAGGACCTCCCGGCACTCAGATAGTAAGTGGACAGCTATATTAAATGTTATTATTTATTAATATTCCAGCAGTTGGGTCAATATGCACTCCTACAGGGAGTTCAGTGGCCGTGCAATGGGTAATGTCCTGTTCGGAAGCCTCAAGTATCACCTCCAGTGTCACCAGGTCTATGCTCCATGCAACATACCTCTGCCCAACAGTTCGGATGATCCGATCTGTCCACATGTTAAGAAGGACTTGGAGTACGTTCATCCTTGACGCTGTGATAGTCTGTAATGCTAAATTTTACATTTAGATTTATCAAGGCATCCATCTGCTTCCAGCAGAAAGGCCAGACCGTCGTCAACCTCTCCCGGATCTCTCCCGATGTACTTCATGTCACGTCTCAGAAGGAGTCGGCCATTGCTGTCCTGAAAGAGGACAGCCCGGTTATCTGTACCTCTGTGGTGGCGGTAAGGGAATGTTATTTGAAGAATCCGGTAGAGCGCAGCGGGTTCTTGTTCAAATACTTATCTGGGGTATTTTATACTTTTGAGTGGCAGAGGTGGTTGAGCGTTGTCGGGTCTGTATATGATCAAACTGAACATCTAGTGGCTCGCATGGACGGTGATGCGATTCAGTTTGGCACCAGCAGCGGCACATCCTTCAGTACGTATTTATTCATTATTTTATTGTGATCTCTTACAAACAAACAAATCAGATACCGTGGGCCCCTCGACTCCTGGTTCGCGTCTGTCGCTATTCAGTCCTTCCAAGAATGCCAGACCTCCTTCCTCTCCTGCCAAGAGCCAGGTCAATCGCACGCTTGACCTCAATGACAAAGGTGAGTGAGACTATGGTTATGTCGCTCTCATATATTGATAAGGTAATAGTACCTATTTATGATGCGCACCTGGGTATTGTCGACCGTCCGCTCAACTGGCAGAAGTGGATAGACAGGTTGGATCAAGTTGGTCTGCCTGAGTTCACGGCAGAGGTACCTGGTGGATCTACGGTCATGGTTGGTTATACGGTCACAAGGTGGAAGCCAACCAAGGACGTGCAGGGGCCGGATCCTGTCCTTAGTTTGAACTTGCAGTGGGTGGTCGTCATAACAAGTCCTGTAGTTGAATGGATAATGTCGCACCAATTTGTCGTTTATTACTGCCAATAAGATATATTGAATGGTGGTCTTAGCTGCTTAGCTGCAGACAGCGACGTTGACGCCCATTTGTAGCCTCCTTAGGGAATATGTGTGGTTATTTAAACTCCGATTGGAGCGGTCATTATAATTAATGGCGTAACTTTGATAGCATTTTGAAGTACCATTGGGAAAGCATTAAGAAGCGTTTATTGATATTCAAACTCCGCTCCTACCTCCTTCGTCTCCTGACTAATGCTGCAACAAGTGGCCATAAAGTTTCAAACTCCGATCAAGCGGTTGCCAAACTCGACCGTGACAATATGGATAGACTCTTGTAGTCTTACTATAGAATTAGTATTGCGGGTTCTTGACTATTCAAACTCTGACTACAATTGTCGCCACTCAAAGTAACGGCCATTTTGACTCTTTTCTATATTCTATCTATAATACGGTACCAGGTGCGGATGCTCAAACACCGACCATGGTAGTTGCCACATTCAGCGGTGGCGCCTTTGAAGCATTTTTGTGACCTTGTAACCATTTTACGCTTGCTCCAGCTGGTATTCCTGGTTCTTCAATGGTCGGACGATTGTGGGCAGGTATGATGTGATCGGCAGTCAATGATGTACATGCTACTCAATAATTGTAACTATAGAAGTCCAATTGCATCATAGATTCCGTTACGTAATCCATATATGGTAAGAGTCTGGCATATATGGAACTCATCAGTCCACCAACTAGCACGGATAAAATCAGTATAAATTGACAAATATATAAGCATTAACTTCTTAGTTACTTCATGCTACTAAATGCCAAGCAAGCTCGACGCTAGATACAAGCGGCTTGAGCATGTGCTTAGCCAAGCTAGGCGGGACAGGAGACTGCATGTCCTGAGCTCGTGCACGACACATGGCATGCTGCTTCTTTTCTCTTTCTTTACAAGCTTAGCACCATGTGTCAGCTCTCTGCTCTTTTCTCTTCCTCGCCCCCACCCGTTCGCCGGGCTCGGAGTCAGCTTTTCTGTCCCACCCACCTTCAGCCCTGTCATGTGTAGTGTGTTAGGTGTAGCCCGGGATGTTGGCTTTAGCCCACTCCAGCATACGGTCAACCCGACATGCTCAGAGGCCGGGCGCGGCTGGTGATTGGCTGCCATCTGATTGTGGCTTCACCACACCCGCTTCTCGGCACCATCCCCCCACCCCGCGAACTCGTAACCAGCAGTGTGTTGCGTTGATTTCATGTCCATCTTTCTCTCACTTGTAGGATTCTGCCTTCAGCCACAATCCCACCTTTTCTCTCTGGGAACTGACACTTCCCTTTCTTCTCTCTATACTACCTGTCACGCCCTAGCTTGGCAGTAAGCAACACCCTTATTGTCTCAGTAGCACTTGTGCGGTAGTCGCCATGTTCTAAACACATTCTAATAATGCTGATTGACCGTGTGAACTATGGTCAATTGGGAGGTGTCAACTTCATAGTTATTATATATATGGCAATTGTGGCGTTAGTGGATGTTGCCGTATTTGGTCCCCATCGAGAACATCTTGACTCTTTGCTACCTCTGTCTCTGGCACAGATTGCTATCAGACTCTTACTCGATTATTATGTTGGCGTACCCGGTTGCGTTACAGGCATTGTCCTGGCTTGAATCCAAGCAAATTAAAGGCTTGTCCTGGCTCCAATTGGTGTACATAAAATTGTGGACCGAATTGGTTACATATTCAATGTGTCGCCCACTACGGGTCATCATCCTTTGTGTATGCCTGGTTCTGGGTTATTGGGCTCTTATTAGCCATAATGGACCTATGAGAGTATATAAGATTCTAACCGGAAGGATGAAATGTCGAAAATCACAAGATCGGCTCAGTGACAATGTCCACACTGAACTGGGTGGTGGCAATCGCCCTACTTCCAGGGCCGCTTACCACATAAATGCTATAAAAAAATACACCTACATCATCCCGGATTGGTCCACTTCTTCTGCCTTTCTTACCAGCCCTCATACTCACTTCAAAATTATCGACTACTGTCTTCCTGATGAGGCCAGGTATATGTATAGAGATAATAAAAATGTTATATTTAGTCAGGCACCAGTCTCTGAGTTGGCCATCCAGCT
>ML213549.1:0-46060 GCA_004369045.1 Heliocybe sulcata | reverse complement strand
CAGCCGCGTACCACCAAGGGTTTGGTGGTATTGTGTGGTTGTTTGTTCTTTCTAGGTCTTCGTTTCGGGTTTCGTCGAGTGTCAGTGTCTCATCAACGGCGACGGTGAACGGTTTCCACGACACACGGGGTCGCTTCGCAGAAGAGGACGGGATAGGAGCATACAACACTGGCACTTGTTGACTTTTTAGAAGAAGGTTGGTGGAAACTCTTGACAAAGTTGGAAGACGCGATGAGCACCTTAGTCGCTGAAGACTCTGACGCTAAGCTGAGATGTGAACGGGAGAATGTAACTTGGATTGTACAAACAGAAAATCGTCCTTAAATACAAGTACGCTACAGACTACTACTGCGTTGCCCTATTGTCTTGTCGTCTGTCTGAGTCACTTCACCAATTGCCAAACCATACGCTGCATCCGGTCGTCGCTCGCCCTCTATCAAGCCCATCGTCCAATCCCAACCCGCTACACCACTCCTTCCACCAAAGCACAGCGACGCTGCACATGCTATCTTGAACGAGCCATATGAGTGCCGCTGCTCGCCCGCTGAGCAAGACAATAGTAGATGTCGATAGTCCGTCGTTGAGTCAGATCGATAAGGTGTCTAATTGTGAGTGAATGCTCTTGAGCAGCTCCGGTCCGAAACCCGGGTCTTGGCAAGCGGCTCCGGCACATCAGCAATGTCGGCCATGTCGGGGATGTCGCTAGCGTGCACCAAGCGTCTATTGTTTGACGAACCCGGCCGGTTCGGCGTAAGCGGCTGTGAGTCAATAGGATCAGATAACAGGGACGATAGCGTGTGGGACCACGGCCGGAGCTTTAGTGAGGGACGTGTCGTTCGAGAGTGACGTACTGATGCCTAGACCAGAGTCGAAAGCGGCGCGTCGAAGTTCTAGGAGCGGGCCGTCGTTCCGGCTGAATGTAGGTCGGCCGTGATGATGACAGCGGCCGAGTCGCTGGTGACGACGCTGAATAGGCAGCGGTTGCCAACACTGATGCGGCCTCGCTGACGTCGACTGGAAGCGCTGTCGCCCAAGAATAGCCCAGTTGGCATATAGAGTCCAGAGTTCGCCGTCGCCGAGAATAGCACAAAGTTCCCATGTAGGACACAGAAACGTCGCGAAATGCATTTTCTGGGGCCAGAACAGATTGGGGCCTATCAACGGTGATGGGATGGATGGTGTTTTTGTCTCAAGACTTCCTCTAGAAAATGTATGGCGTGGAAGACGTCCAATGGGGCCAACTCGTGAGTGATCCTTGAATTCCTTTGCACCCCATCTGATGTTGGTATGTCCTCGATGGTGGTCCGCGCGCCGCACTTGCGGAGTGGCGGTGCCCTCCATCCCAGCTTCGGCAAAACTGAAACATCAAGCACCTAAAGCCATACCTTCTATCAGTGCATAGAGGATGAATATCAGCGATGACATATTGATAACGAACCGGAATCAATATGACTCAGGTGGACACCGAGTAAGACTAAGGGGAACAGGGTTGTGGGTGCTAAGTAGTGCTGCTGATTAGCAAAGACGATAGTCCCGTTTGGGAAGATCGTGGCACGGCGTCCCTACAACTCTTTCGTGAAGCACTCTAGACGTTCCGATGGCAATCTTTGTCAATGGGAGGTAGGATGGAACAGCAGGTCTGTGGGCTATCAGAATATGCATTGGTCGGGAGGTGGTCGGAGAGCTTGCTTCGGCCACTGCAGTGGCGGGACGCGGAGCAGGCCTGCCTGAAGGCAACCTTAGGGATCACAAGCGATGGCCAAAGAGGTCAGTTATCACAGTGTTCTATCATGAAGATTCTGATGCTTTGACGTAGTCCTTAAGGTCCTGGCCACCGCTCCTCGCCACATGTTGGTGTTGTCATCACATTTTTGCCAAATATGGGTATCAAAGCATTGGAAGCCATGTCTTCCAGTGATTGATGGGAAAGGTTTATCTGCGAAGGCGAGTAACACACATGTTGGAGTGGATTTGAGTCGGGATACCTTGGCTAATGAGCCAATGAGAAGTAGCAATCTGCAGCGTGACGATGGGGGCTGAGTGGATTTTCCGAAGGACAATGAGAAAACATGCCGGTTCGATACATTGTGGCATGGCCTTCTGATGCCTCACGGCATTCTTCATTTGTATATGTTTGTCCTTCCCAGGAGATATAAGGATGCGCCCTCTGCCTTGGGCCACATTACTCTATCCTGCCGCTGCATCTGTAACTGCACCCCCTCCTGCTACCACATTGACTTTCGAGCTTGCCGTTTACGCTTTGTACTAGCAAAATGGACTCCATGGCGGCACATGATTCCGCCTTTTGTGCAGTATTCTATCAGCTCAGCAAAGACGAGCAGGCCCAGTGCTGGTGAGCTGTCTAAGTGATATAAAAGTCGCTATGCCTCTGACACAGCTTGAAGGGCCCACACGGTCCTCGCACAGTACGGAGTCAGGTATTATGAAGCGGGATGGGAGGAAGACGCGAGTGAGCACCTGGATCCTGGCTTAGGCGACGAAAGTAAGTGCTGCGTATGCTGTTCTACCTGCATCAGTAGTCCTCATTGCCTTGACTGTGGCTCAGCACCTGCTTCCATTATGTCCTCCCTGTTAAGCTCAGAAGGAGGCTCTCCGCGTGAAGTTGCACTGTGCACTGCCCATAAGATAATCATGGCGTCAATCAGGAAGGACTCTTCACCTGCCAATGTTTCTACTGGACAGAGCAGCGTCCAAGCTCCTCTGGTGGCGCCAGACCAGCGAGTATCCTCTGAAGATATTCCTGACACCCCCGCAATTAGTGAGGAGGCCAATGACGGCTCTCTTCCGGGCCATAAGAATGTGCTGGAGATAAGCTTGCCCAGTACTGCCGTTGACGCAAAGAAAGAGGAGGATATAATGGACTACTTCGTTGTTCCTGACGAGGAGGGCGATCGAAAAAGCATCCAGGACCAGGATGCAGGTGAGTGCTCTTTCGGTTCAGTGATTGCATCTGGCTTATTCGCGTTGATATGCCTCTACATGGTTCTGGCCTCCGAAAACGCATTTCTAGGCTATTTGTGCAGATTCCCACGCTCTGTGCGAGAGTGAGCGTATCCGCGGCGTCGCGCTACGAGCAAAACTCGAGTTTCCATGGACTTTTCACTATTTCCGGCAATTCCCGACGACTCTCCGATCTCATTCGACAACCGCTCCACTGCTTTACGTAAGCGCGCGTGCTCATCCCAGCCATCACGGCGGTGTGGCGATACCCTCCCGACAGCGGCGGTGTTGCACGGCGGTGCTGCGCTGCCTCGGCGGTGCCTTTGCATGTGCTGTCCATCAAGTTTCGAGTCAATTCCGAGGCTGTGCGTGCCTTGCGGGCACCGGCGCGGCCTCCACACGGCCCATCAGCGCTTTTTGATGCGGCGCTGTGCGCGTTCCCACGCTCCTTTTGGTATGCGCCCACCTTTGCACATGGTCACTGTAGTGTACGGAGATTGTTCCCCCTTGTCTGAGGTTTGTGATGGATCATTTTCAGGAGTAGTTTCAGTTTGTTAGCATATGGTACTCGGTTTATTTGATTTTCTCCGTAGTATACTTAAGTCGGAATTCCCGACACTGTAGGGTAGGTTAGCTTCGGCCTTAGGTTAGGTTAGGTCACTACCTCCCTGCGCAATTCTACTGTTCCCATCTCAACTCTGCATCTCTTATCTCTCTGAGCTTACTGCGTCCACTATCTGCTGCCTCTCGTCGCTGCGCTGCTGTTCCCGATTTCCGTTGCTGCTGCTGTCTGTGTCCGCCAGACACCAGAGTTTCCCGTTTTCGTGTTGTTCTATTTTTAGCGTCTACATCTATTTTTAGTTAGCGCGCGTATTTCGCTTCTAGAGCGCGCGACGTCGCGCGCCGTCGTGTTTTGATCGCATTCTATTTTTAGCTTTGATCGCATTTTCGTTAGAGTATACGTCGCCCTGTGGTTGGCGGTCTCGGCCCTATCCTTACCATTGACTCCCTCCGAACGTCTATTATACCCTTCGTCGCCCCGGACCTCGCAGCCATCTAGCACCAAGGGATTGGTGCTACACTTTGTGGTTGTTGTTCCCCTTTAGGTCTGTGCGGGTTTCGTCGTGTGTTCGTGCCTTTCAGCATTGTAGACTCTGCCACAGCACCCACTATATCATCCAGTACTCTTGTTGCCGAAGTCCCAGTCCATTATTCGTTTTCTGATTCCTGGCCTGCCAGTATTCCTGCATCACTAGAGGTAGCTGTTGAAGACGCCACAGCCCCTTGTGGAAGCGCAGATGATGCAGCAGCCTCCCATGGCGTGGCTGCCCTTACACAGGTTTTGTCGGAGGTGGTGCTGCATGTAGCACCTCAGGCTCTCGGCCCATCAAGCGCTGCCAATTTGCCCAAGGCGACCAGCACTTCCTCCAATAAGATACGATCCAAAAAGAACACATACAAGAGAAAAGCAGACGCGGGCAGTGCAGGTGAGTGGTGATCATAGTTGTTCTTAGCCATCTGCCTGATTGGTCATATGCACGGATCCTTAGTTCCAGCAGCGTCAGATGCTGTTCATTCCTTTCCCGGAAGGAAACGAGGGCGAGACTCCAACGAGAACCTGTCACCCTCCACACCACAGCCCTCATCGTCTGCGGAACCCCCGGTGGCGGCAACGTCCACGCAAGCGAGTGCTGCTATAACTGTGACATGCCAATGGAGAGGCTGCCAGAAGGTGTTTACGTCGAGGTCTAGGAAAGACACATTCGAGCACTTCCGGACGCACCATCTTGAGCTCAAGGGGCCAAGCAGGGCGATCACCTGCGCTTGGGCGGGATGCAAGAACAATCAGAATGAGCCTGCCACGTGCGCCGATTTTGCAAATATAAAGCGTCACATCCACGACTTGCATGTCGTGGGTCCACAGCCTTGCCTTGCATGTGGCAAGCTCATTAGTAGGCCTGATGCATACACGGTCAACAGACATCGCGAGACCTGCGGTCATGAGCCAAGGAAGAGAGCCAGGTACGACTGACGGATGGCTTCCTTTACGCGCGTTTCCGTCGCCCGGCGCTTGCTCTTTAGTGCTATTCGTCTTTTGCTGTTCTTCAAGCTCGTCGTCTGCTTTCGTGTGTAACCCTACTGTCTCTTTCGCTGTGCTATCTCTGATTGTATCAATGCTTCGCTTACTGTGCTTGCGTATCATTGTTTTATTGCAATGTACCCCAGAATAGAAGACAAATATTATTTATTCAAGTGTTAACAAGATCCCCCATGCTGTACCTCTAGACGTCGTATTTCGGCGTCCCTTATTGCAGTCTCTTCGTCCTAGTAGGAAGTAATATTTACAGCAGTTATCTATGTGCACGATAAAGTATCGTCATCGATTTCACGATCGATGTCAGCGCTGACGAGTTCGGAGAGTGCAAAGACGTCCCTGTTTGGCATAAGAGGGTAAGTACGGGATATTGATCGTATCATTTCGAGAAACGTGATACAAGGTTCAAGCTTCAAGATCGCGATAGAAGTGCATCAACTCAAGTGTACTATTTACAATGTCCTAGCAAGGTCCATTTCCTCCTTTCTACACTTCCAAATCGGCGTACCCCACCATCCCACGCGGCACATTGTCTACCCCACCAAGCACTGCAGCCCACGCACAACACATCCCGCCCAGTCCCTCATACAGACTATATGGCCGATCAGGCATCCGCATCTCTCCGTCCCTCACCAACGCCTCCCACTCCGTCGCACGTACCGCTAGGTACATCGCGCGCTCTATCCACGTCTTCGATTCGGAATTGTCAAGAGTGTGGGAGGCGTCGAGGAGCGCGTAGATACTTCCTGCGACACCGTGGCAGAGACCTACGCCTTTACGAAGCAGGCCTCGCTTGTATACACATTGTGCGCCTTTCTGGAGCGAGGATTTTGCGGACGATGCGAGGGTAGAGGGCGGAGATGTGGGATGGCAGATAAGCCTTGAGAGGAGGATGACCATGGAGGGTGCGCCGTGGCACCATCTATGTCAGTTTCAGAAGAATAGTCAGAGGCGTGTTGCGTCGTTAGACAAATGCAAGACAGGCCGGGAGTACGTACTCTACAAGCTCTTGCTCTGCTTGACGAGAAGGATGAGTTGAAGCCACGTGAGGCCAATTACCGTCTGGCCCTTGTAACGAGATCAACCATTCGACGGTGTCGTAAATCAAGGGGAAGTATGGTTTGATAATCTCCGGAGGAGACTGTAGGAGCATCTGCAAAATACCAGCTACAAAGTCATGAGGTCGAGTCAGCCACTCCATAGTTCCATACAATATATTACAGGGAAAAACGGATGCCGAAGTCCACTGAATACGTGGAAACTCACCGACTCCGTGTGCCCCACCAAGGTACCTCTTGCCATGCCACACCCACATCAGTTTCGGCGCTTGACTTCCGTCGGCCAGGTCCTCTTGGTAATGTTGGGCCCCGATCCTCCCGCGATTGACAATATCGTCGACAATGGCTTTGATAGCCTGGTCTGATACTAGAGGCATAATCGCGTTGACCTCGCTGGGGTCAGCCTTCGTGGATTTAGCAGCGCTACGGAGATGCAGCAGGGCGTACAGGAACCCCGCTCGGCCGTACAACACCTCACACCCGTCCTCGGGTATGTCACCATCGTCTTTCAGAGCCACTTGGAGCGCTCCGTTGAGCAGCTCGACGCAGCCCTGCAGAGCATCGGGTTCATACAGAGATGCCTCCGGGTTCTCAAGGTGAGAAACGAGTGTGAGGGTCGCCTGACCGACAGAGGTTCCAAGGAAGGCTGAGCGAGAGCCGGAAGTGGGCGTGGAGAAGCCAGACTGGGAGATGGATGTCGTAAGGTGTGAGGCGGCCGTGCCTTTGCTATGGTCAGGCAGCAGGTGAGGGAGGAGGGAGATATCATGGTGCATCATTGCGATACCTGAGGGTCTCGGCGGTCAGTAACGCGCCAAAACTTTTCGCACAGATACACATGCTTTGATGACATTCTCGTCGTTTACGAGAGGTAAAGTATCGACAGACCCTAGGTCAAGACCCGCCCGTGCAATCATCCACAGGTACAAACGCGCTGTACGTCCCCTGCGCGAAAAATGTGTCCACAGCAACGAAGAGACCATTTGCCGCAGTCCGGGTCTGATGAGTGTACACACCAGCAATCCCAACATACACTCCTCCTTTCGAGCTTAGGTCGGGTGCATACTTTTCGACCATCTGCATCGACGTAAGCAGAGTAGATCGGATTTGTTGCTTCGCGCTGGCCCAGTCAACAGACGGCGATTCTGGGACGGGAATGTATCGGGAAACAGACATAGGTAGGCAGTGCAATGGGAGTTGGAGAGAATGGTATGGATACTCGGAGTTCGCGAGTTTGTCGTACGATGTATACTCGAGACCGGAACTGAGTTGACCAAGTCCAGCGCGCAAAGGGGTGATGTCATCGGCGTGCGCTCATGATATCCACACCGCTGACGCTGGAGAAAAGAAGCAATCAGGGTGTGTGCATGCGCCCGACCTTTTGCAGTCCAAGGACCCTAGGAGACTCGGCAACACCGCAGGCGAGGCTAAGCTGCAGCCACGTAGGATGTTGCGAAACAGGAAAAATCGCATCTCTTATGCATTGGGTGGATAGCGTGCGTCGAGTGGGGCGACTACGTCGAACATTATGGGATAGACGTGATCCGCAGGACACTCGGACGCTCAGAGGAGATGAGAAAAAGGCGAGAGCGAGGACGACAATCACCACCGCCTTTATACCCTTTGGCGTTGCTATGATGACAGATATGGCATCAAGATCGAAGCTGGAGCGTTCCATAACAAGCAGCTGCATTTCCATATTCGGAGTCTGCTACTGTCTGTAATTTCGCCTACTCATCCGCTCTTTCCTCCGTGCGTCAATGGCCTCATATGAAAGATAGAACACGCGAAGGCTATCGACGACGGACACTAGTGTCATGTGTGCATTCAGCATAAGGAAACCGCATATGTATGCATAGATAGAGCGCATAGGGAGCATACACACAGCAAAATCCCCTATCGACAGCCGAAAAGTCATATATTTCGCATGATGCGCCTCCTAGTTCCTCTCAGCAATCAAACCAATTCGAAATGTGGTCGGGATTCCAGTCGTAGTAAGCTGGATGGACGCCCACCATCACCGCCGTCATCCCCTCCGGACACCTACTTTGGTCTAAGCCAGCATTCAGCTGTGAATGCTGCAAAGCAACGTTCCATCGCTGGACCTCCGGAGACATAGCGTCTGTGTCGCCGCTTGCAATCAGAGGCAAAGCAGCTTCGAAAGCGGGGTCGCCTTGGACTAGGAAACCGGGAAGAGACGAAGAGAGCAGAGCTATACAGATGCCAGGGCCTTCAGAGCTGCTTGAGATATTGGCGTAAATTTCTGGCATGGGTATCAACGGAGGCTCCGCAATAGCGGGATCGACATCTTGCTCCAGTTGCGATATCTCAGTCGTCGGCTCTTCGTCCACCGCTGTTGGCTCTTCATCCATTGTTGCTGGCTTTTCGGCGGCTGCTTTCAGCTGTTCATCTTCCCTCTCAGGTTGTTCATCGGCTGCCCTTGAGGGAGGCTCGAGAGGTCCTACCGGGGTTGCATGGCCCGCGTATTCGAGGACTACGTCAGCTGCGGACGATGAGCGGTCGGGGCCAGCAGCGTCGGGAGCTTCCGCCACCTGAGAGATAGATACATCGTCCTTCGGCGACTTTTGTAACTGAGAGGATTCCGTAATGTTCTCTTCCTCCGCTGGCTCAACCTGCGATGAGGTGGGCACAGGATCCTCCTTAACGGATCTCTTCTTCTTTCTCGTCCCAAGCGTGCTCCTCCTGCGTCTTCTCTTTGGACCAGTTTCAAAGAGAACAGGGCGCAATTGGGCTTTCGCACTGGAACGACCGGAAGGACCGCACTGTGGAACGGACGCTCCCTCAAAAGCTGCCGTCTCCGCAGGCTCGACATCCGCTGCCTCCTCCGTAGGCTTCAGCGCTGCTTCAGTCGTGGACGCAGGATCGTTGGCAGAAGGAGCGTCAGTTCCTTCCTCCAGCTCCATCAACTGGCAGGCGGGAGACGGTAGATGCTGCTCTGGTGACTCGCGCGACTGGGAAGACTCTGTCCCGGGCTCTTCGTCCTCCGTCTTGACCTCTGACACGCGGTGCGCACTATCCTTCTTGACTGCTCTCCTCTTCTTCCGTATCCCAAGCGTACTCTTCCTGCGCCTTTTCTTGGGAGCGGCTTCAGAAGGCATAGGATGCAATTTCTCATGCATTCGGGATCGAGCAGATGGCGTGCATCGCAGAGCTACACTTGAGGCACGAGATGGACGCCCGGCACTCTCGCGCGGAGCAGGTGTTCGACGTGTATTCCCAGGAACAGATCGCAGCTCTGCACCACGTCGAGCAAGAGCAGATTGTGGAGTGACGCTTTGTACGCCAGAGGAAAGTCTGGCGCTTCTTCGAGCTGTGGCGGATCTATGGAAGAGTGTATCAGCGATTGTAATGAGACCGCAGAGGTAGAGTACTCACTCGTGCTCCTTGTCTGTATGAGAGTGAGATAGATGCGAGAAACCTATGCTTGCACGAGAGGGAGCGTCCAGTGGAGAGACCTCTGGCGCTTGAGAAAGAAGTCTGGCGCTCCTACGCAGTGCTGGCGTTCTACGTGGACGATAAACATTAGGGATATCGGGTCACTGCAGAGTGATTGCGCCACTCACATGTTCTCTTTGTCCGCAGGCATGGACGTGTCGGAGGATAGATGGACGAAGTGATGGATTTGGAAGCTTGCTACGTCTGAAAAGAGAGCTTGAGTCAAGTAGTTGGAAGTAGAGGTAAAGGATGAGGAACCTTTAGAGCGGCCTGCATCTCCGTTTTATACTGCGCTGCCACGGCGCCGATCGGGAAATCAAGAGACAAAGGAGAGCACCATCAGATGTGCCACATCCAGGGAAGGAAAGTCGGGGCAACATTGTCCTGAAATGGGGTACGAGTTTCATGCCACAGCTACGTTAATTGTTGCAAAGTGAGAGCGCCTTGCAAGCGAGACCCTAGCGATGACGTCGACGACAAAGTGCTGTGGCATGGCAAAGGTGTCGTGATGAAGCCACTTGGTCCTCCGCGAGATCGAAAGCAGTCACGTTTGATCGCGAAGAAGTTCGAAGCTGAAAGCTGAGTCCAGGATTGAATCAACCAGGTCGCCAGATATTTCGGCGGCGGTGACGTCTGCAACAAGCCTTACCACGCTGAGGGTGACATAGAAGGCCTGCAATGCGTAGATGTCCGGGATGTTCTCAAAACACATCATGTGATATGATGTGCCTTCTTAGCTGTAGGTAGCGCTTTTTGGGCGAGAGCAGTGAGCATAACAATGCCCAACGGCGCAAAGCACGGGCAGCGTATACGTACAAACGCACTTAAGGTTCGGCCCGCCCGGATACGCCATAATCTTCCATTTCGCACGAGAGTCTGCATGGCCCTCGCTGGCGTCCTTGACAGCCTCATGCTCAGCCCATCCTACGCTCTCCAGTTCTCCTCTGAGACGGCTGCTCGCCGTGGCCAATGCGCAGCCAGAAATTTGAACTCTCGCAGACACTAGGCGGCTGAATCTCTGGTGGATTACTTGTGAAAAGGACGCTTATATCCGAGAAGTCGACTGTCCATTGTCATCTACATGTATCTGATGCAGGAGCCTCAGAGGTAGAGGATGCTGAAAAGTTCAGAGATAGCGAGATGATCATGAACGACAGCGACGGATGCCGGCAAATTCCGATCGCCGGCGCCGGTGGCGCGTACACTGTCCTTGAGCACTGTACCGCCTGCATGAACTGGACCTGGAAGCTCTCGATATTCGAAGCCAAACATGGCACAGAGGGCTGGAGACTGTTTCTTGATGCCTGAACCGCTCTGGATCCCCCGAAGGCAATTGACACCCGGCAAGCACTCTCAGGCAGGCGATGAATAACCTATCGCAAACCATAGCCAGAAAGATGGTCATTTGAGGTACTTGAAGATCTACGTAGGATGCCTTACTTAATGGTTTGTGCATTGCGATATTCTTCAAGGGCCAGCGTCGCCAATAGTGACCGGTATGTGGCGTCCTGAGTGCCGAGTTCAGAACGCACTGACGTGAGCGAGAGAGCGTAGGACTTTACACGGTAGACATTTATGTGAGCTTGGTGTTTAACGCAACCTGTTCCGTCGGATGCAATTGCAGCGAAATTCGGTCTGCAATGTGTCCCAGATCTGCCGTCGCGATGAGGGACAAAATTGATCTGGTAGGACAAGTCCGAACGGTACGTGGTCAAGCTCCACAAGGAAGATGGAGGAGAATGTAAACGGCGGCTTACAAATGGACTGATATTGCTCGATACTCCAGAAGTCTGTGTCTGGCCGTTACACCGAACAAGGACCGCCGCCAATACAGTAGACGTGGCGTGGCCGTAAACAAGGCAGGATGAAGGTCGACTTTCAACATGCCATCCAGGCGATAGAGGGGTAAGATGGATGCTCGCAAGTTGCAGTCGCGGCGGTAGGATACGCGATAGTGGTCTCGCCTCGTCAAGGGGCAAGTGGGGCAAACACAGCCTCGGGGAACGGGCTCGATATAAATCAAGTTCTCGGATGGTCGTCCAGTGGGCTCAACGAGAGAAGGTCAAGCAGCTCACTGCCACAGAACAGACTGCTACCTCATTCCGGTCAAGCCCCGAGTGCCACACCAACGAAAGAAAGGCACCATAAGTTCAGGTGTGGCACAATTGCAGTGCACGCCGTGGCGTCTCCCTCAAATCGAAGTATTTAAGGCGAAGCTGCAATGCCAGAAGGAACACAGTTCAGCTAAAGGGACCCAGCTCTGCGACTGGGCGTGAACTTCAGCTATTTTCGTGCACATTACGCGGTACGTCGTGGCCGGACGCGACTCTACTCTTTGGACTTGCTTGCCTGTTTCCACTCATATATTCGTCCACAGCAAGTCTGCTCCGCCGTTTCGTCCTTTACCCCTTCACACTTCCTCTCTCACCATCCCGTATATTCGAACATGGTCTCCTCATCGACTTCGGAGAGAGCTCCTAGTTACTCGGATGAAGATTTGTTTTCGAGGCGAATTGTACTCGTTGCATTTCATTGCCCTCTTTCTCTCAACCAGAGCTGCAGTTCTCCTACCTCAGCTCCTGGATCGTCCCTAAATTTGGAGTTTCTTCATGAGTCTTCGAACTATAGAGGGTGCGGCTCCTCTGAGGTAGGAGCCGTCAGTACCCAGGACATAGATGATATGTTCCGTGATTTGTTCGGTGAGCAAGAATGCATGATAGATCGTTTATATATGTCATTACGGCTCGACTCACCTGATTTCATCGCTGAACCTTAGGCACGGACGAACCATATTTCCCGCTTGATAACGACCTTGTGCGTGCCCTGGCTGATTTGGAGCATGAAGTCCCTCTCGCTTCTGCTAGCCATCTGCCTCCTCCAACTGCACTAGACGACCGAGCAAGGGAGCACGCTGAGGAGTTTTCGCGGATGGCGCACCCTCCCCTCCTCACAGCTGCTCCGTGTGCGGAAGAAGATGCATCTACCGGTCGGGTTCCATTGACTGATCAGACGAACGAAGAACCACTACCTGCTGGTCAACACTCCCTTGACACACCTTCCGATGACGAAGCAGGTTACAGCGTCGAAGGGCTGGGATCGACAATCAAGGTCTCCAACGTGGTTGCAGCGAATGCCACCGCGGATGTCGAGCTGCGTTTGGTGCCGGATGACGAAAAAAACAACCAATTGTGTATGTACGGCTCGTCCTTCTTTGGCGCAGGCTCCTCTAGAATTATATGCATCATCTCATATCGGTCGATGGTTCTCAGGTAATAATCATACCTCTGAACTCTCCTATGAGCAATTCGTTCAGGAAGTGCTTCTTTCCTCCTTTATGCACCACCTTGAAGGTTGCTCGGAGGTTCGTCGATTTCTCGCCATATGCGAAGCCCGCTCCCAGTCAATTCTCATTCCATTCCGATGTACAGCCTTTCCAGTCCTCCCGCAAATGGACGCATGATAGCCAAGAGGCCGAGGAGACCGAAACATTGCTGGGTAATCCTCCTGTCTGCGGCAGACTCATCCAAAATCACCCCCGTGGCGCGGGCGCTGAATCAGTTGCAACTCTGCAGAGTGATGCTGAGGAAGTAGTGACTGTCGCAAAGAACGAGTCAACTAGTACTAATTCTTTGCTTATCCTTCCTGTTGCTGCCGATAGGTCCAAGGGCAAAGCCAAAGCTACTGGTGAGAATCCATGTTCGAACACAGTGTAAATTTTGATACTCATCTCGTTTAATGATAGCGGTGGAGAGCACCTGCCAGGCGCCAACTTCCACTGGTCACGACGACCACGAATGGGCCAAAACTCAATCTCATAATGGTATCCAAGATGTTGGCCCTGCACCGGCCCGGCAGGCAAGAGATGAACCGTTCATCGGCTTCGCCGCCGCAGACACATCCGCTGTTCCAGCTGTTGTGGAGCCTCACCCTATCGCCGATGGCACGAACACAGCCCAAGATCCCCTCACTCCCAGTATTCTTGGACAGTATATATGCCGATGGGACGGCTGCAGCGAGCTCATTATCGTGCCAGTAGACTATGAGGCGCAGGTGGTTTCGGACCACATGAAGAATGTACACGAGGTGGACGTCCGTTCATCAGGTCCGCCTGTCTCTTGTCTATGGCCTGGTTGTCGGCAACGTACCCCATATCAAGCTCACAGTATCTCTCGTCATGTGCTCAGCAAGAGGCATGGGAACATCAAATATCCATGCGATCAGCCTGGATGCACAAGAAAGCTGGGAAGAAAAGACCTTTTGGCTCGTCACAAGAACAAGAAACACCCTGGATGGGATCAGGTTCCAGCATCTGGAGTGCAAAACCCTGCACCTCTTGCGGCCCCAGTTACGACTCCTTCTTCATCCACCCCACCGCCGGCACCGCCTCCTCCTCCGTCGGCCCAGCCCCAGCCCGAGCGTCCCTTGAAGAGGCGTCGCTGCGGCAAGTAAACTGGATTCATCCGTACTCTCGACGTGAAGCCGGCATCCTATTAAGCGTTCGGCAATGATTACATTGAGCTCGCAGAGGACGGTAGTCGTACGCGTCAGCCTCCTTTACAGGGCCATCCTACACGTACTCCTATGCCTTCGTCTCAGGCTTATTAACATCTTCACTTCGTTATTCTCTGAACGTTAGCTAGTTCTCTCCACACCACCTACCCTGGTTGCTCAATTAAGTCTCTGTCATGACCTACATAACTAATGATACCTTACATGTCTGCATATTCCGGTAGTCTCTGACTTATCGACCAGCTCTTCACTATCCCGTCTTGCTTGCTATGCCTAAGGTCATTGTCGTGCATTGCCCGCAGTGCCACTACAGCCAGAATGACACGCCAAGAATCAGGATAGAGAACAATTGAAACGCTGGTACAGAAACAGTGAGAATGTGATTGGACTACTCCAGATACTCATGAGGGCGCCGCACCGGTGTGTAACGAAGTCCACCATAAGTGCCCCAACCTCCGCCCGATTTCCTCGGCCATTCTTAACTCCTTCGAGCGGCCTGGTCTATCCTACTCGTCCTGCAGCGAAGTACAAGTCTATCAGTATGAAACACCTCAACACTCAGAGGAAGCTATACAGACCTTATGACGATGACTGGCATGGCTGATGATAACGAGAAGACGCATATTAAGTAGTGATAGAGCTATAGCTCTGATCAAACGGTTCGATGGTTTGATTGTCTGTTAAGATGCTTGCTGTTCTGCGTGCCAACATCTCCGTAAATATGTGCTCACTCTGGTTATCATAGCTGTCTGATATCGCAGTTGCAGGACGAGAGTGATAGTAGGCGGCGTATCACTTACTCTGCCTCTGCAAAGTCCAGCCTTGGCTGACAGGCGCTGATAATCAGAGAGAGATGGCCAGCGCCATCGTCAAATAGAACCGTCGAATAGAACCTGACAACATCAGAGCTGACGCCTGCGCGCCTCATGGTCTTCTTGTAACGCTGTCTAGTTTCTTGTCTAGTTTCTTGTAAAGACGTCCAGAACAGTATTGTTCACGACGACACTACTCACCAACGGACCAACAAACTGCATACTCCATGGGTACCGTACGACGTCAACTCGGGACTCTTGTCCTTCAGATCAGGCAACTCCGGAGTCCGAGTTGATGAGCGGAGGAATCTCGTGAGTCTCCTACCATCTCTTTACATCAACGTGCCCATGAAATATGACTGGACTGGCCTGCGCTATTTCTGGATTTATGTGGTATGATATCGGGTGGATAAGGCCTGCCGGGCCATCCGGGCTGCACACTAAATGGCCTAACGGGTCATGACGTCGGCGAATCCCTCCCGCCTAAGGTGACTTAGAAAAAATTCCGCGCATTCGTCCTCACCCCTTTTCGGTATACATCCAGTCGCCGTAGTGGATGTGACGTTTCGATACACCCAGGATATCAGGACGATGTTGAGGGAAGATATGGCACGGCGACGCAGAAATGTGGCAGAGAATGCAAATGGCAGGTGACTCTCCTGAACTGCCGCACCTGCGGAAAAGTGATAAAAGGACAATACGATCAATCCAGCCTTCCTGGTGCGTCACGTCTCCTCTTGCTCTAGTAGCTTATCCACCTTCTCCAATAGCACCTCTTTCCCCTTCATTGTCCCTCCCTGCACCTCCTTCCTACCATCCTTAAACCAACCTCTTACCATCCGTGTTACGTCCTTCCTGCACTCGTCTCTTACTCTCTCCACCAGCTCCGCTATCACAAACGCCCCATTCCCCTTCGCCATTGCCAGCACGACTTCCTTCCCCACCTCCCTCACAAACAGCTCTGCAAATGAACCAGAGTTGAAGAACGGGGATCTCGAAACATTCTTCGAGGCATGATCGAAGTGGCCGCCCTGGAGCAAATTCTTGTACACGCGTGCCGTATGCGGGAGGCTGACCGGGTGTGGAGATTCTGTAGAGCCTGGATAAGGCTCAGCCACTGCCTTCAGCAGATTCTCGATCGCCTTTGCCTTATCTGAATATAATCCGGACGGTTCAGCATCTATTGACAGTGACTCGAGATGGCGAGAGACCCACCGCCCTCGGCATATAGCATAACCTCCATGACCACCAAGCTACCCCCAGGATCTCTCACTACTTCCGCCGCACTCTTTCCAAGCCACTCCAGCAGCCCTTCGCTGGCCGCCTTCCTTACCTCCGCCCGCCTCACCTCATCGTCCTTCTTGCTCTGCCCGGCCTTCATTTTCACCTCGTCCGTCTCCGCTTGGAGAGCGATTTGCGCGGGGGTAAAGTGGCGCCGCGAACGGGGCACGATCGGGTACAGCAGAGCACGGCGACCTTGCGGCGTGGGGAAGAGAGTGGGTGCTTTGGATGTGACCTCCGCCAGCACGGACTTCGCTAGGAGTTTTGTGTCGCTGAGGGAGACAGTAAGCGGAACTGCAGTGCAGGATGGAGACAGGGAGAATAGGCTCACTCAATACAATCTAGCGCGGTGAAAATTACGAGCTGGGCCTCGTCATCAAGACATATGCGCTGGATGTGCGGTTTGAGCGCTTTGACGACGTGTTTTCGGTCCTGACCGCACGTCTCATGTCAGCATCTGGCCTATAATCCGAATAGCAGAGATAGGTTTGCTCACCTTAGCTGTACCCCGCGCGATAAATTCGCGAACAACGCGGCTGCCGTGCTTCGTGTGGACCATCTCCGCTAGGGAATCTTCACAGCTATATGTCGAACATAATTAGGAGAGTTACAGGCAGAGGGCAGAAAAGTGTACCTGTCGAATATTTCCCTATACAGCTTCTCTCGTTCTGCGTCATCCTCGAGACTGTTCACTTCTGTGACATACTCCCAAAGAGCATGGTGAACGATGCCGTGTGTGACGGCACCCTTGTCTGAGTTATTGAATCTACCACGCAGTATATCAGCATTACGATCGCCTAACTTGGTCCGATGTTCGACCCACATGGAGACAAGATTATCCTTCAGGGAAGCCAAGACTCTCCTCCGCGTCTCTCCCTGTGTACCCTCAAGAACGCCCACCAATCCTTTCTTCGACCGCTCCACGTCCGCGTCGCTTCCACTGGTGACAGAAAATATCGATGCCTCCTTGCCGTAAAAATCACGTAGCAGGATGGAGCGCTCATATGCGTTCCCGTACAGCTCGTATGCATCCGCAATGACTCTGGAGGCTTCACGATGCAGAAGGAGACGCAGGACGTGGCCTTGGAACTCGACGAGGATAGATGCGCGGTGAGAGGGACACTGGCGGATCAATTTGCCGACGAGAAACTACATGACACCCTCGTTAGTCTACGGGAGGTGAAAGAAGTAGGAAGATGACTCGCGTACCTTCGAATACCGTCTCTGCACCAACTCCAAATAGCTTCCCTTCAACTCCTGCGCGATCTCGTCCCGCACGTCCTGCTTCCCGTACTTCACAACAGTCTGCACGATTCGGCTGGCGTCGTGTTTAAAGACAATATCTTTCACATTTCCTCGGATGATGTCCATGAGATTTTGAACGTGTTTTCGGCGTTCTGGCTCGGGAATGTTCTTTTGGCGGGCCAGGTTCCATATGCGTTTGGCATCCGTCAGCAGGTCAGCGTGTGGTTTCGCTGCTCTGCGCTCGTTGAATAGGGCTTTTTGAGCTTTGTGCGACTCTCGTGCGGCTGCATTCATGTAAATTAGATGATTTCTCCAGGAGAAATGGATGGACGCACATTGACCGCTAGCAGCCTTCTTTTCCGTGCCGACCGTCTCTGCCCCCATGTCTTCGAAACCCTCATCCACGCTGCCCTCGTCGAACTCCTCCTCTGAGTCTGTGTCGCTCTCATTAGTAACCGTTATCGGTTTACTACGCTTCCCTGGAGCAGGCCGTTCCTTCTTTGCGAGTTGTATCTTTTTGGTGGGGGGACCATCCTGCGTCTTTGCCGGTCTCTTTCTGATGGCATCTTTCGCCATGATGGCACAATCCAGGGACGAGGTTATGGGCGTCGAGCACTAGTGTTAGAGCGTATAAAATACGAGAGCTATTGTGGAGGCCTAGTTAAATTGTGCCGCGGCAAACTGTATTTGTAGTCTCGTTGCAAATCACTACAGATGTTTGTTATCGTGAGAACCTTGTGACTGAAGCGCGTCGCGGTTCTACTGAACTTCTACGCGCCTGTTCCTCTGCGATCCTGGACGACTTCAAGTTCGATTTGTATCTATTGGCCTAACGAAAGGATCTTACTGTGGACACACTGGAAAGCAAGTCAACTAACTTCATCCAACGAACATTTGCCATACAAGAAGACTCGACCATTCTACTGGAGCCAATTAGTAATCGCAATGGCTAGGTGAGTGGTATATGTCTGCTGCTGCGAGGTCCGATTCAAGGACGGCTTTCAGTGAATCCCAGGATATTGAGACTGTAACAACCGCCGTATCTACGTAAGCATTTGACGCTATAGAGGGGAGGACGATCCAGTAATCCAGGACGAAGAGGTCAGCCCGACAATAAGACCAGACGTTATGATCGTCAGCTTCGGTACGCTTCCTAGCATCTACACAGACATTGAAGCTCACCTCAATAGTCTATGGGCTGCAACCGGTCAAGCTGCTCTTGAGTCCTCCCGCATCCTCGTGATCGGTGCCTCCGCGACCTCCACCTCTATTCTTAAGAACCTCGTCCTCCCCGGCATCGGCCACTTCACCATCCTCGATCATCACTCTGTTACTCCGGAGGACGCTGGTAACAACTTCTTTTTGGAGGGTCCGAAGAGCATTGGCAAGCGACGCGCAGATGAGGCTGTGCGCCTCCTGGCCGAGCTTAATGACAGCGTCGAGGGCAGAGCGGATCATCGAAACGTGGAGGAAGTCCTGAACTCGAACCCACAGTATTTCCTAGAGTTCAACGTCGTGATTGCGCATAACATGCAGCCGGCGCTGGTTGACAAGCTGGCGAAGTACCTGTGGTCGGAGCCATCGCATCCTATTATGATGGTGGTGAGATCGGCCGGATTCGTCTCGGAGTTCTTCATTCAATTTCACGAACACTCTAGTAAGGTCCTATCCCTATTACGCCCGACTTGATTAATCCACCTCTGTCACCCAGTCATCGAGAGCCATTCGGAAACTACCCCATCACTTCGCATAGACAAACCCTTCCCTGAACTCCACGCGCATGCCATGTCCATTGACTTTGAGAAGATGGACCCTACTGAGCACGCCCATGTTCCCTATGTTGTTATCCTTGTAAGCGCTCTTGAGGATTGGAAGAAATCAGTACGTACATTATGGCCGTGTGGTGGCATGCCTGCTGATGACTGTTACAAGCACGGTGGCAACCCCCCAAAGACATACGCCGAGAAGCAGCAATTCAAGAAACGCATCCAAGGCATGAGAAGGAAACCCGACGAGGAGAACTTTGAGGAGGCAGAGGCGCAGGCGTACCGAGCCTGGACCGAAACCACAGTTTGTCTCCTTCCCCTCCTCCCTCATGCTCCCCTTCACCGACAATTGCCTTCGCAGGTGCCCTCGGAAATCTCGGCCCTTTTCAAAGATTCTGGCCTATCCTCTTTAACACCCTCTTCTCCGCCCTTCTTCCAACTCCTCTCTGCCTTGCAAAAATTCACCCAAGAATCCCCTCATACTCTCCCCCTTACATCCACGCTGCCCGACATGCGTTCAGACACCAAGAGCTATATACATTTGCAAACGCTATATAAGCGCCAGGCGGAGGAGGAGAAGGCAAAGTTCAAGAGCCTGATTAGCGAGGATGTGAGAGAGACCATTGGAGATGAGATGATCGACTTGTTTGTGAAGAATGCGCACGCGCTTGTAGTGATGAGAGGACGGGAGTGGGGATCGTTTGATCAGGACCGTGCGGCACTGGGTGATTTCTACTTATCCGTATTGCTCCTTGAGGAAAGGCTAATGGGCATCTCATCCATCTCTGATCCCGCAGCGAACGAGCTGGCAAACGCTGTAGCTATGGACCCAAGCGGAAAGGAAACAGCCAAACTTGCCACGCACCTCGCGTTCTCCGCTCTCTCCTCGCTAACTCTGCAGCACCAGACACCGACTGTAGCAGCGTTGAAAGCCGAGGTCGAGCGCATCGCTGGCACAGACGTTGAGTTGCCCGAAGAACAGCTCGACGCAGCCGTAGGCGAAGTGTATGTCGTCTCTTCCACGTCACTTTTCTTCCTTACTAATGTTCCATCAAGGGCCCGTGCACCAACGGCGGACCTGCCGAACATGGCTGCGTTCCTGGGAGGCATGGTCGCGCAGGAGACTATCAAGATGATTACCAGGCAATATGTGCCTCAGAAGGGATATCTGGTAATCGATATGGTAGATATGTGGACAGGCGCTGTCGGCGCTTAGGAGTGGACAAGTTACTCAATGAAATTGGGAAGTACTTGAGAGCTAATAATTATGCCACGACACTGTTAGGAAATGCTGACGGCGGCTATTGACACCGTTGATTTGGTCATGTTTGGCTAACATCAGGTCCCGTGCCACAGGCGCGTATCCCGCTCCATGCCACATCTTCACCATGTGCCTTGTTCGAGCTTCGGATCTACTGATGCATCCCGTCTACTCTCTGGCTAAAGCATGGTTACTTCCGATTGCATTCTATGGTACGGAGATACAGACATTAGATGACCAAGGCAGAGCCAAATGGATCGAGTACTTTCGCCAGCCGCCAGATGAAGGACCGACTGGTACGCGTTTAGAAGTGGTGGGCCTGACGGACCAACAGTGGCTAGTAAAACGAACATGGGAATGTGCGTTCATTGGCGAAATTTCCTGTTCGTCTGAATGCCAACACCAAACTTCGTCCTGCGGTGCCACAGGTTTCGCAGGTTTGGAGAAAGAGGTCAAAGCGGCTCCAGATTGGGATATGATATCAAGCTCCGGTTTCTTCCACGATGGCAAGGCATGGTCAAATGCCGTCCCTGGCTTCGGCAACATGATACTTAGCGCTGTGCTTAACCCTATTGCCAGCGCTATCGACGCCGCCGCGGACCGGAAAGTCACGACGGCTATAGTGTGGAAGCCTGCCACCGTCTACTACACGTTTCCGAGGCCGAATCCTCTTTGGGCGGTGTACACGCTGCAGAAAGGATCTGACCTGGTAAGTAGCATCTCTGCTGCTGTTGTTCACAGTTCGCCTACTGCGTAATTGCTCCAGACGGGGAAAGGACGACACGGTGTGGCTATGGTGTTCGCGGTTACACCTCCGTGCTTGTTTGGCCCACTCAATTTTGAAGAATTTGCCAGTGATTGCTGGGTGCGGATTTTGCTCAACTGACGGACTGGCGTCCTCATGTAGGCACTACGTTAACTGTCTCGTAGTTCCCTGAATGGTGGTGGTGCAAAAGGAAAGAGGCCAACGAGGAGCAAGATCACGGAAACGAGCACCTTCGGTGGTCTGCTAGTAGCCGTCTGTGGTGTGAGGTAAGCACGTCCCTGAGTATGGGTTGTGGCCTTCTGATAAGTGGCTTCCTCCTCGAATATCAGCTATACGACGCCTGTTCCAGGCATGGCTGCAATTTCTTCACCTTCACGAATTATGAGCTATGGATCTTTGGTGTGTTCAGTGAAAGTTGGTCGTCCATAACTAGCTCTTTCCCGATGATCGTTCCTCATGTCACGCACAGGCAGACGGACCGCCCTTGTCTTCCATCCTTTCGTAGCCAATATGCAGCCTAGGGATAAGAAAGAGGTGGAATCCGGACCGTCTATTATGCAGATGTTCTTCACATGGTGTCAAGTCTCGCGGGGCTGGGCCGGTCAATGGTCACTTCCCGATGTAAGCCCCCTCATATGGGGCACCTTGGAAGATGTTGACCTTCCAGAAGGATTCCCAGATGATTTATCCGTGGACCAAGCGGCATTGGGCATAATGTCCGGCCGGCTGACGGCTGGGCTATGTAGCCCTGTAGCCATAGCCCGTAGCCCGGCTACAAGCTGGGGCTACGAGCCTTCGTAGCCTTGTAGCCCTGCCCGGCAGCTGGCTGGCTGTCCCTAGGCAGCTCGGCGGCCGCATCGGCGCTGTCTCCTCGATGTCACATCCAAGATTCATCACGACCGAGGCATCTAGAAATGCTGCTCCGTATGTGGATAGTACAAATTATATACCTATTGAATATTGATCATGTACCATGCCATAGAGGCTGGTTGACCGTTGACGATGTTTGAAACATTGTCCGTCGCATTCAAACCTGGGAATCAATGTCAAAGCAGCCTCAGTGGGGCCGAGTACTTAGGCGAGCAACAGGCAGGACTCTCGAGATATGATATATACTTTGAAGTATAAGTCAATGCACTATAGTAGGGTCCGAAAATAAATATTTCAGAATGTTGGGAATGGCGCGGGAATGGTGGGGAATGGCGGGGATGGCGACCTAAGGTGAATGGTAGACAATGTATTTTAACAGCTGTAAAAATCCGTGAATGGATGCAAATGGATGTGGCTCTATTAATGAGAATATCATGATGGGCGCATTGACACAGATTAAAAATCATTGGCATGTATTAAGTTGTCTATACAACTACATGGAGGTCGTGGTGTTAAACTACGGGAATAGCTGGCAATGGCGAATCAACTATTGTGCGGCGGATTTGCTATTGCCAGCTATTGCTTGGGTGATAATGGGTGGGAAACTTCAGGCCTCAGGGACCGGTGGCAACCGCTCGTAACCGCGGGCAAAGTGTCCAGTTTTGACTGGGATTGACTACTTGTGACGGTTGAACTTAGAGAGCTGGACCGGCTAACGTACGCCCGTTGGGCAAGTCTCGGCCCGGGTGGCTGAAGGATTACCGATACTTTCAATTCATTCCTTAATCATGCTCATGTTACCAGCTCCTTTCTTTCTTCGATATGTTATCCTAAGAACCACTGAAGGGGTATATAAAAGCTGTATTAATACTAGTACGCTAGAGCTCGCTCAACTATCGCTTTACACCTGTCTTTCTGTTTGTGCGACTACTCTCCGTGTGCTGGCTCCGCGACTCCCACGTCTCGCCGTCGTCACACTACTCCAGTCCCGAAGCTTGTATCTGCACCTCGATATTCTAGCCATGTTAATATCAAGCTTCCAACTTCACTAAATGCATATTCATTGACACTACCTTAGAAGAATTACTGAATGTGATCAGAAGCCTCATTAATGCTGCAGTGTCAGGCGCTACAGCATGTCACAGCAGGTCCCGTAGCCCCGGGCTATGAACCGTATAGCCCTATAGCCCGACGCTACAGGTACGTAGCCCCATAGCCCATAGCCCTTCCCACGACTATGAACTAAGGCTACAGGGCTAGGGCTATCGGGCTACGTAGCCCAGCCGTCAGCCAGCCGGGTGTTCTCCATTGGGAGTTATTCTCGCAGTCCAACATTGGAAAAGATGGGAAGGATGAGATCGTAGTACATGTACATTCTTGATCACAGGCCTGTGGCATTGAGCGTCGGGAAGAGGGAGGCAAGGCCTTACCACTTAACTGCCTTATTCGGAACACGCGTGATTTCCACGCGATGGCTCGGAAAAGTGCGAATCACGCCATCATCCATTGATGGCCACTCCAAAATTTTTGCTAAGTCCCCGTTCTGCGCTCGAGGCGCATAGGTGAGGTGAGTCGTTTGGTTTGGAGTCATTGTAAGGGCTCCCCTTCAGCCACCTTCGCTTTCAGCCACCGTGACGTGACGTCACGTGTCACGCGGTGCGGCCACTTTTTGTTTTGCACTTGTTGAAGGGTTCCTTAACCTGTTCCTCTTTTTAACTCCCTTCAACAACGTGCAGGTGAGCCCTTATATATTAGTAGTGGATTTATCTAGTGCTCATGAGTGTATATATTTGCTTTGGAACTCCCTTCAACAACGTGCAGCCTTGCCAGCTCACTGGTTGTTAAGGTAGCCCTTACAGTCATTAGAGTGTATCAAAAGACTGCCTGAGAACTGGCGCACATCGGCGGCAATTGTACTAGTACCGCACTAGTGTGTATATTGCAATGATATTATATTTGATACACCATCATAGTATACAACTAAAGAGAAGACAAATATGAGGCTCGATAATGATGTAGTTGCAAGAAATAGAAAAATAAAGAAAAAAGAAAAAAAGAAAATCGGAAAAATGATATACGCTGTCATGTGCTAATCACCTGATTGCGAGCGCATTGATGTATCGAATGCTCTGCGCGCAATATGCCCATCGTGCCCTGGCGCATCGGGCTCTCCGCTCGGAATCGACGTGTCCGACAGTGCAATGCATCCCACCCAGTATCCGACGCTTTGACAACCGGCGAGACTCCCAACTAGTCATCTCCCGTCGTAGTGTTAATACCGGTCGCTGATGATCGCACAACCACACAGATTCTGTCCACGACATGGTAACAACTTCACTGCGGTGATGTACTCTATTTTGATCTAGGTAATACTCACTCTCCAGCCGGAGTACTCTGCTGTCTGGCCAGCCGTGCAACCTCCCAGCACTTCTTCCATGGATGTTCCTTTTCTCGACCGCCACATGTCTCCCTCCTCCCGCAATCTCGGCACACCCCTGTGCATGGAGATGGACCACAAGCGGGACAGCTGTCTGAGCCACATCTTCGGCAGGTCCTGGTCTTCCGTGGCTTCTTCAGTGGAGGTGAGTTCTTCGTTGCTTCCAATCCTCGCTTTAACGCAAGCCAATCTCTCTGCTGCCACGAGGTACCAGCTGGACTTCCTGCCCCCGATAGGGTTGTCGCCGTGCCAGACTTGGGCTGACCCGATGCTATTTTCGAAGCAGGCAGGGTGATGTGATTAGCTCGACTGGAGGCCAACGACATAGCTGCATCAGCAGCACCTGCTGGATGTCCCGATGGCCCTGGTTCGGATCTATTGTTATCGGAAGTACGGCCAGTATGGAAATCGGACACTGAAGTTAAGGGCTGCGCAGAAGGTGAGCGCATCACTACTCCACCGCGCAGTGTATCGTGTTCTGTCTCTGCTATCGGTTCATCTTCGTTTAGGCGCAGGAAACCATCTGTAGGTTCGGTTACAGTGGGTTTGTACTCGAGAGCGCGCGGTGCTCGTTGTGGGCGTGACTTGTCATGGAGTACGAGGCCGAGGGGTTCTCGCGCATCTTCGGTCTGGGCCAGTGTATGCTTGATGTTCATATGCGTTTTCCATGTTGCGTAATGAGTCTTCAGGTGTTCAATAAGCTGTGATGCATCAGTAGCAGTCCTGAATATGATATAACCCAATGACCTTGTACGATATATCCTCATTCGCATCTGCAAAGCGATTCCATATCTTTACAGCCTCTCTCCAGGTAGGCTGACCATCCACTCGGTTAAAAAATGGATTGTCTTGCATCAGCTTGCTAAAAAATTTGAATTCTGCGGGAGTGTGAAGAGGCAGGACTGCCTTCCGGGTCTGCTGCTGCGACGCCAGGAAATACTGGCTCTGCTTAAATGACGGATCAAATGTCAGCATCCCGCTTGCTTCGCGTACATCCCCAGGAACTGGCAGTATCCCAAAGACTTCTCTCATCTGCTGGTAAAGATTACCATTCGCACGATCCATCGTAAACTGTGTGTTGGTGATAAGGTCAGATGTAGTGACCATCAACTCGTGCAGCTGATTCGTGAGCCAGATGTCGTAATGGCCAGCGTATCGTTTTCCAGTGGAGTTAAAAGTACCAACCTTAGTGGCATCAGTATCAGTTTCATGAGACTGAACAACTACTACTCACTAACATGTTATGCCGTAGTATAAATTCCAGCAGACAGGACATCATGTGCCGTGGCGAGACACCTGATGTTGGCAACCGAGACCGGAGATGCTTATGTACACCACCTTCTGTGAAATTCATCCCCCGAATACAGCGGTAGATTGGAAGATGGCCTGCCTTCCTATCGAGACCAATGGCATAGTAGAGAGGAATTCCTGGAGGATCAGACACAAATCCATTCTGAATGAGAGAGAGAATATTCTTTGCTGCATGCCAGGCAGCTGCATTGAAGAGTGGTTGCCCAGTCTGAGCATCCTTGAGAGGGCCATAAGTCTGGAAGACCTGGACAACAAGTGGATGGAACTGCTCCGCCAGTGGTATAACCCGTTTACAGCGGGCCCAAACCCATTTTGCACGGAATTGTACCATATACTCCCATGAGCGAGGCGGGTCCAGGGAGGCAGCATACCGAGTGATCCTCATCTTGTCATCCTCATCAGGGATCAATAAGGCATCCCGGAGAGTGCGCGCAAATTCAAAGAGGAGCCCATGAGCCCTGGCAATATAGAGCATATTGAAGACATGGAATAGATCTTTCTTGATACGAGCTCGAAGCAGGTAGATCACATCCAGCTGCGCAGTATCACTGAGAATTGAGCCTGCCAGTGCAGCAGACTCGGGATCCTGAATGGCATCTTCCAGAGTCATAGATCCAGCACGTTCGGACATACTGTAGTCGAATATTGCTGCACCTGCTCCAACCTGATCGGGTGAGCCACTGCCCGATGATGGCATGGTATTGACTGGTATTCCATCAGAGCCGGGATGACTAGCATGCTGATTAAGTGGTGCCAGGTTAGAAGCCGCCATAATGTCACTGGTGGGCAGAGCATCTGCAAGACTCGGCTGAACTTCCGAAATGCGGAGATGGGACTTGAGACAAACGAGCTCAAAAGGAGTTGCCCCAAAGTCTGAAAGGCGTCGCCGCGAGTGAGTCGTGATGATGGCTGCAGGCACAATTACTGTTGTGACAGTGATGACTGCTCGGTGTGTTGTTATATTGATGCCATCATACCTCGGGTCATTTGTACGGCCAGATATGCGGCCATATGCTATGACACGACTGTTATCAGTTTGATAGAGGATCACTGAAGTGCCTTCAATAGGATTATCAGGAACTTCCCCTGGGATTGGAGTCTTCTGCAATTCTTCGTAGACCCGCAGTCCAGTGTAGGCATCCAGGGCAGCATATTGAAGCTGCTCATTTGTCAGGGTCTGGCTTTCCCAGGCTGTACTGACACGAGCGGGCACGTTCTTGTTGAGCCGCTGCTTCAGTACAATCGCACAGAGATCTGATAGGCCTAGGCAAGCATCACGGATGATATTGCGTTGTTTCGCAAATTGCGCAAGATCCAGGCCTCCAACAAACTTCTGCGATGAACCCGACGCCTTCTGTAAGTATTCCAGATCAACATCAACCATATGTCCTGCTTTACGGACACGGGGATTGGCCAAGAATGTCCTTAGCTGCATGGGTAGACCACCACTTGCGAGCATAGGGCCAACCTGTCCAACCAGCTCAATTGTGGATATTGTAAGTCTGAGAGAAATGCAAACACACCTGGAAGATATGGATCTGGTTTCCGACAGCAATTTGGATGATGGCTGGCGGCGATCGACCAGCATCAGGATTTGCAAGGTCAACATTCCATTCGGTATCAAAGCCTACGGTCAGGTATCCATCTTCAGGTATGCGATCGATGATAGACAGGACAGCTGCATCAATTGTAGCTGCGGTAGCTCTCACATAGATCTGCACGTCATTGGGGATCTGGAGCGGCTCAAGATGGGCGTGTTTCTCGACTGGAATCACATCACGACGCAGTGATGGGAATGATGCTTCAAGGAACTGTTTGTCGGCCATGTTGTCGGTGTAGAACAGAAGGGGCTGGCTGTGGCCGTAGAGCTCCAAAGACTCCCTCATACGTACGAGTGCCAGCTCAAACTGCGAATGTGACTTCGTAGGGACAAGATTGCAGACCCGAATCTCTCCCTTCTCGTTTGTTACTGTCAGAAGCCCACAGTAAATTTCAACCCCATTCAGCTTAAATATATGCTTCGTGATCTACGTATAAATGTTAGGTACAGCGACTAATTTTATAAGTTTCGTGTGATAACTCACCTTATGGCTATGGTCGATAGCACAGACCTGGCCTGTGAGCATTGATGTATGCTGGTTAAGCTGGTCTTCATGTTCACTGATAAAGTCATCATACATATCCCGTAGCCATTGGGAGCTCGGCACATAACCACAATAGCCATCAGGAGAGTGATCGTCAAACGGTGGGAAGCTCGGAAAGAGACAGCCATGGAATGAGAGTCGGTCACGTTGAGACTGAATGTATGCGAGATACATCAGATGCAGTAAGTCATGACGCCGGACATGCTGAACTCGCAAGGCATCTGAGAACTGCTTCGCTCCCATGCCATTTTGAAAGCAAGACCGCATCAGAGAAAATGCGGAGTGTGAGATTCCACTCCACCAGCTTAGCCTTGCTGGGAATTCATGTTGAAGATCGAGCGGGAGGCGTGCAATGATCCGTTTGTCCCAGCTCCGAAAGACCCTGTTGCCAGATTTACCAGACTTTGAGGTGATGCAGGACGGGCAACGATACTGATACCTGATGATCCAGAATGACTGATCAAGATCTACGACGCGACGAGGATATGGTACATGTCCGTTTCGTGACAGCTTCCTCCCACACAGAGGGCAACCAATACCACCTTCGACCAGGCTTTGTGGGTCCCAGAGGAACAGACGCGGGCTGTACAACTTCTCAGGCAAGGGCCGTCCACGTCGGAGTAGGAAGAATGTCAATACGGTTGGAAACCAAAATGATCCGGACTCATAAAGGCACGGAATCCCATCTGCATTATGGATATTCGCTTCCGCAACCTTACAAATGAAAATTTCCTTCAACCAGGGTGGCACTCGTCTTGCAGCACCGGTCTCACTATCCTCCCCCTCGTCATCCTCGTCGTCATTGTGATCTTCATCCCCACAGCCATCCTGGATCAAACTAATATATTTCTCATCTTCCTCATCCCCACAGTCCATGAGAGGTGGTGGCCGATCCTCAGTAGTGCCAGAATGAGTCATCAGCCGACCAGGAGGAGCCCCTGCTTGCTCCGTCTCCAGCCTAGGTGCTGGGACTGACACAGGAGTGGATGGCATACTCAAGGATCGAGAATCACTGGTGGATGGAGGAGTCGAATGGATGGGTCCGAGTCTGAGGGACAGAGGCAGCGTCGACGGCGTGGAGCCTCCGGTGCTCGGACGCGGAACACCTGGTACGCGAAAGCGTCCCTACATATCCCAGTAAGGTCAACCAATGATAGATGATCGGGCAACTTACATTGACTCGCTCAACGTCAACCGAGCTGCCTATCCTCGAAGCCTGAACCTTGCGGGGTCGACCAGGGCCCCGTTTCGGCTCCTCAGTCCCTCCAGATGCTGCTTGAGCTAGCTGCTTTGGACCAGTTCCACAAGGGCGGCCTCTTGGTCTTGGTGCAGATGTCTCAGTGGGTGTAAGGCTGGCGGTCATTGCAGCAAGGGTCTTGCGGTTCTTGCTTCCCTTGGGCCAACCCCTCTTAGGCAAGGCGGATGATCCCTGCTCTCCCGCATCCATGTTGTCCGGGGCAACTGCATTGTCGTCAGCAGCAGAGCTTCCAGAATCGAGGGGCAGCGTGTCGGTCTCCGGGTCTGCTCCATCACTGGGGAGTGCCTCGTCCTCATTTTCACTATAGATGAGATTTATCAGCATCTACTTGTAGTGGTTGTTTCAGCTCGTACCTGGAATGACTTGCTAGTCCGGGGTCGCCTGGAAAGTTGCCGCCGCCGCCTGCTCCAGTGGACTGCCATAAAGCTTCAGGGATATTGAACTCATCGAAGGTGGACTCGTATTCATCTGCAGAAGCCGTTGCACCTGACATGCTGCCGGCCTTGCACTGACTTTGATGCACCAAGTCTGCCAGAGAGATTATAAGTAATAGAAAAGATAGCAAGGCTTACCGACGGGGTATCTCGCGTTGATGTGCACCGCCCGTACACGTACAGACGCGCTCTCCGGGCGCGCCACTCGCGTCATTCAGCCTACTTGGGGATCCAGAGACAGGATTGCATTAGATTAGCTAGTACAGAGTGGATGTCGACTACTAGTGCTGGTCCTACACTGGCGTGATATCGAGATGAACTACAGTACGAAACGCGCGGACATACTTTCACGTATGTGCGCACAAGGACCGAGCTGGGCTATAATAATACATCGAGCGCAGACGATCCACCATGCGCTGCGCACGCGCAGCTACCGAATACGTACGGGATTCTTCTCACGGTCAGTTATCAATAACTTGCAACCACATCGGTAACCTCCCAAATACGATATACTCAAATCCCCGACGACATGCCCAGTCGATGACTCAGTACTCAGTACTCAAATATGCATGACTTAAATGACCGCCCTTGTGCACGGAAGAGGGACTTGGCAAAAATTTGGAGCGCGACGATCAACGGACGATGGCGTGATTCGCACTTTTCCGAGCCGTCGCGTGGAAAACATGCGTGTTCCGAATAAGGCAGTTAAGTGGTAAGGCCTTGCCTCCCGGGAAGAGCCGCTGCGGAAGATTCCCACGCTCGCGGGCGTAGATTTTCTTGCGTCCCCCTGGAAAGTCTGTCGCCCCGATGAGCTGCTCTATAGCTATCTAGTCCTCATTGAAGCCTCGCGGCTATGTGTGGTTTACACTGTATTGTGCATCATGAATGGCTCGCCGTGGCTCGGTGACTCATACCGCAAGGCCCCTCGGGAGCACGAGTATTCGCGTCCATGGATTGAAGACCCACCAATCGAATGACAGAAGATGATAGTTATTGGGCTCCTACTTCAGAGACTCAGGAATATCCTACGGTAGGTCACCGCAAGTTATGGCCTCCGTTATGTAGGCTTCACCGCGGACGCAAGACGCTGTTGTCATGTTTGAGATCGAGGAGAGTGGCGACAGCAACCACAAAAGTTTCCGAGAAGCGTGGTTCATCAGTCCTGGCCAATAGTGGGTGCCAGGCCCCGAGTGGGACCCATTGTTCGTAGCCACAAGGGTCGGAAGCGCGGCAGAATTGCCATATACGATCAAGCCACAATGCACGCGTAGGCCAACGCCAGATTTTATCAAGATCATCCCGCAATCAGTCCTTAGGCGTTGTGTGGCAAGTCTCCAATAGATGCCGTTCCTATTGTGGAGAGGACGCCTCGCGCCCTAGCAAATGTGTCATGCCCCGTCTTGGTCTGCCACAGGAACGCGTCTGAAATGTGGCATGCCATAGGCATATAACAGGTTTAACTCAGAATATTTGCCACAACCCTCGACTTGTGTTACACCCTCTCGTGGCTCTATATTTCTTCGTATCTATGGCTCAGGCGACAGTCAGCGCGCAGGATTATCTGCGGCGGGCCACGCTCTGTCCTCTCACCTATTCCGGCTACATGCGTTCGCCGTTCAATACTAAGGGCGTAAGACAGCGCAGGGATTCGAGGTCTACTCGTGGTCAAAGCCAGGCCAGCTGCTCAGGGCCCCGTGAAGTACAACTACACGGTCACCGGTCCAACCCGTCGTTGTGTGTGTCCGGTGACTGTACGCGATAGACTCATGCTGCTGCTCACTTTATCGTCACTCACTCGCCCTCACTTAGATGTTTTGATTCATCACGACGCCCACATAGCTATGCAGGACTTGCTGCTGCCCGCGACAGGGATGAAGTATTGCTCCCACGCCGGCCACCACATTCGCAACATTAAGGAGATGGGGGACATGGTTGAGGATGTCTTAAAAACAGCAACAGCAGCTGCTTGTGTCTTCGGATACAATGGGGACCATCTACCCGATCTGACGTTTGGGACAAACGACGCTGCGTACCTTTTGGACCGCGATTCGTCACAGTTTTGTGACATTCGCACAGTTGCGTGGAATGTACGTACACCTCCCAAGACTGTATAGACATGTCGACGTCTGACAGTTTTGTCATAGGATGCAAATGGATCGGCTTCCACGACCACCATGGTCATCGTGTGCATCGCCCCGGGAGCTTTGACCGAAAGCGACTGGGCATCGTTCTGCACTGGAAGGGTGGTGAGCGCATTAATCAGCCCGCAACTATTCATTTTATGGACGCGCAGCATATTTGCTACCCAGTTCCCGGACAGACTCTTCGACTACCTGCCCATGTATCAAGAATCAGGAGACTCGCTGGAAGGCACACCTGTTAACCGGAAAGGACGGAAGGTCAATCGCGACAGGTGGACGAATTGGCAGCGAGTTTGGGCCATCGTATGTTACCTTATCCATCTCTACAGTCATTTCATCTCAAAGCACGGCTTAGACGTACAAGGCATGTCGGGAGCTGTATTGCTCTCGCTTCGCGGTTACTACATACCAGCGGTGGACATTCGGGGAATTCAAGCAAGGTGAGAAAGTCGCCTGATAATTCGTCGTTTTGTCTAGCAGACAGTCTCACACCGATGTCCAGGGATGGAGACGGCGGTCATCACTCCCTTCGTCAACGCATCCTCTGAATCGCCCGACCGCCCCAGGCTCTTGCCGCTCCTCGTGCATCACTGCCAGTTGTCTCGCGGAGAGCGTAAGGCGAATGGGATGATAGACTTCCATGGTATCTTGTGCCACACATGTCGAGCTGAGGCTCTGTTCAGTGTGGCAGACCTCGAGTATCATCGCTTGCACCCGGACCAGGTTGCAGAGGATGAGTCTCTAGAACAAAAGTGATGGACTCTGCAATCTATGATTTTCTATGCTTTCTCGTGCGCGGTAATATTGTATGCACCTCTGTCTGTTCGTCCTACATGTATATTCTATGTTATACCATACGCACTCTCTATTCGAACCGTTACGAGCGACAGTCCGTCCATCCACGGTAACTCCCTGGAAATCATGCAGAAAGCGGGGTCCGAGCTTTCCACGAGCGACATTGGCGTTCAAACGTTCACGTTCACGCTGGTACAATAAAATCGCTACACATTATAAATGATACATCTACGATAAGGAGGTATAATGAGCTGTAGTAGTATATAATCAGGATATAGTCTATGCAATATGCTAGGGATTCAATCAGGAAGAAGAGAAAAACGAAAAGATACTGATATGGGATAGATTGATGCAGTCTGGCCCCTCAGTTCTTCCTACGCAACGTTGGCAACCTCGACAACCTCCTCGTCCCCTTCTCCTCCACATTCTCCTTGCGCACCAACACACTCGCTCTCCAGCTCTTCTTCCCCGGCGACCTCTTCTCCCCAACCTCCTTTTCCTTCCCAATTTCCGCGACATTCTCCCGCCTGCTCTCTCCCCTCCAGCTCCGCCGCCACGACTTTCTCCTGTCCTCTCCCTTCGCCTCCTCCACCGGCACAACATTTTCCTTCTCACTCGCACCGCCCGCGCGCCTGCTCCTCCTCCAACTCTTCCTCTTCTCCTCATTCACCTCCCTACGCTCAACCTGCTCCACAACAGCCTCCTCGCCGAGACACTCAAAGCTCATATCATTCCCCACTGTCTCCTTCGCCGTCTTCTTGCCTGGGATATTAACATTCACCAACTTCGTGAAGGCCTTGAGGAAGGCGGGACGCGCGCGCGGAGGGGTAATGCCGCTCTTCCCGTTCCTCTCTGGCGAAGGCACCGCGGGCGGAGCAGCAAAAACGTCTTGGGACTCGTGTGAACCTTCGCCTGCAGGCGTGAAGTTGACCGCGCGGATAGACGAGGGCGTCCTTGAAGGCCTAGGAGGGACGGCAACCCAGCTGTTGTCCTGCACCTGGTTCTCCTTCGCGACGACTTGGACCGTGGACGCCGAGGGCGAGCGAGAGAAGGGAAGCTCCGAGGGCCGGACAGGGCTGGGAGTGCGGGGGCCGGGGTAGAGCAGTCGCACCGTGGCAGGGCTGGACTGGGGAGTGGCGATGAGCGAGAGACGGCGGACGGCTTCGGTGACGACCGAGCCAGCGGAGGTAGACGCGGAGACCCATGGGCGGGATGGGGTACTGTCCAATATGTTAGTCATGCCGTGACTGGAAGATATGAAAGAGAATGATAGTTACGACATGGATTGGATCGAAACAGCCGAGGCTAGCTTGCGGCGGAGGTCGGCAGACGAGCTAGCGGCGGATGCGAGGTTCTTCTCTGTGCTTGCCGAGGGGAGGAGCTGGCTGGAGGTCTTGGTCGCGAGGACGAGCTCTTGTGAGCTGCTCGCTGCAATCGGGAGCTTGTTGCAGTCACTCGATGGAAGCGAAGGAATGTTGCCGAAGGAACCCAACGACCCCATCGTGCCCAAGGAGCCAAGAGACTTCAACTCTCCGTCAACATCTTCCAACTCCTCGCCATACTTGAATCCCCACTGCTTCTCAATCTTGCTAATGCTCACCGTGCTCACAGTAGGCGTGATCCTCCCCTCCACCTCCTCGATGCCCAGCACCGAGTTGGATGGCGTGATGAGCTCGCGGTCTGGAAACGCCTCCTGCGCCTTGTTACGCCAGTACTGATATTCCCTCTCCGCCTCCTGCTCGCGCTTTCTCGCCGCGAGGGTGATATCGACAGCGCGCTGGTACTCACGGGAGGGGCCGTCTAAGTCTTTGACCATCTCGGCACGGATGGACTCGAAGGGGTCGTTGATGTCGTCTGCAGTGTCGGTAATGTACTTGACAAGGCGCTCGTCGATGGTTCCTGGCGCACTGGGGTCGTTGGCTTGAATGGCGTCAAGGACTGCAAGAACCCAATTGTACTGCGCGAGCTTCTCCTCGAGGGCCTTGACCTCCTCTTCCTCTTTGTCATCGGAAAGCGTTGCGGACGTGGAGGTGTCCTCGATCTTGGCTTCGAGTTCTTCAAGCTCCAGTTCGGCTTCGAGGAGGGCATTTTCAGCTTCCAAGCGTTCGATGCGCGCGAGGAGAAGGCGCTCTTCGTCTTGAACCTCTTGCTCGTACTGAGAGACGGGGCGCGGACTGTTAAAGTCTTCGGTGGTGATGGCGGCGGCGACAGTGTCGATGACAGAGGAGACGGGTGCCAAGTGAGTCGCGATAGTCGAGACCAGCTCGCTGTCGGACTGGGCGCGACGGTGCAGCTTGAGCAGCTTGAGGAAGTGCATGCTGAGTCGCTGAAGTCGAACAAGATGAAAAGATGTGAAGTGGGTGAAAGGTGGAGAAGAGAGGAGTTGGAGGACGCGCCGCCTTTTATGTTCGAGTTCTAGCGGTTGACAGGTTCAGTCAGGATCTAAATCGTGCGCACAGACCATCTTGTGTCACAGGTGGGGTTGTCATCGGATCAACAGGAGACAACAGAGAGATATGACTACTCTGGCGTCCCCGTTTGGCTTCATGCGACAACTGCAGCTTCAGTTCATGGTATAACTTCGGAGGCTGGTTCAAAATGGGTCATTGTCACGCCCACGATAGGGCCCATCTAAGTGTATAGTATATTCATACTATATGTAAAAAGTCAGTATCTCGTGCGCTGCCACAACTCCCAAAGTAGGATAAATCTGGAAACGTACCTTACTTTAAAAAGCGAGGAAATGGACTGCGATGTCACAACCTCTTCACTACCACCGAACCGAGCATCCTCGATCTGCCTGCCCACGGGCAGTATCGGGTGTGAAGGGGTGCGAAGAAAGTTCGGGAGCCGTTATTACATTGTCGTAAGTTCCCTAAATGACTCAGTTTCCTCTTTCTTGTGGACAAGAACACTCTTGTAATGAGCAAGAACGGAAAATTCAAGCTGAAGCTTTGAAATAGTGAGCTGATGTTGCGTAGGTTGTGAAAGTCGCTGCACAATGACAGTGGCACGGTTTTTCTTCCTTTATTTTGTTTATTTGTTACTGTTTTGTGGCAAACCAACCTATCAGGCCGTACGCGAAGCTTGCCTCTGAACGTCTCAGCGACTCAGGTTGCCGCCACGCCATACAGATTTTACCGCATTGGCGAAGGTACTTAGCAATGTGCATGTGCTGATGCGTGATGGCTGTTGCTGACGGGATAGATGCTTCCTTGTGGCCTCACTCTACATGACGATACATGGATGCGCGCGAAGAAGTTCCTTCTACACCTGATTCCACAGGCTCTGCGCTGCAAGCTCTATCGTTACCTGATTATGGACAGCCATCGCAGATACACCCCATTCAATCAATTCAATACGGTGCACCGTACCTTGTTCGGACTTGTTATCAAGAAGAACGCGAGTCCTTCCGAATACGCCGCTACAGAATTCGTCCGCCGCAACGCGAATATCCCAGTACCCTTTGTGTATGACTATATCAAGATGAGCGACACCTTTGCGTACCTGGTGATGCAGAGAATGCCAAGCATGTCATTGGATGACTACCGCATCAATATTGCTCGACCTACCGCGGAGCAACAGGCAGTTCTTGCCGACCACCTTCGAGTCATAGCTGAGGTGCTGAAGCAGGTTCAATCACCATATGGCCAGTCTATCTGTCGGTTTGTGGCTCTCCACTGGACGATCCGCGTATTCAGCTGCTGGGAGGCTCATTTGGCCCCTTTCCATCCCTCGATAATTTCCATCGCGCTCTTCTGCAATACTCACATCTACAAATTCCTGATGGGGAAGAGAGGCTGGTGATAGGCAAGATCAATGCTGCAATTCTGCAGCCGTTCGATGTGCGGCTGACGCATGACGATCTCACTCCTGCAAACATATTGGTCGACAAGGATCTGAACATCACATGCGTCCTCGATTGGGCCACTGCATCCTGGATGTCTGAATATTGGTGAGACTCATATGGCTAGAAGTCATGCGGATGACGGCTGATTTAGGCTGATATTGCGAAGGGAGCTTATCAAATCAATCTTCCTGCTTCAGTATAGGAAAAGTTCTGGCGCACAGTGATGGAAAGGGTGTATCCTCAGTATGACGATATTCAAGAAGCAGATCAACTGATAATCAAGTATTGTCGAGTCTATGCGTAGGGCTGTAACTGCTCACTGGATTCCCTAGGAATAAAATCCAATGGTGACGCGCGATGGTCGTTCCCCAACAGATTCAGGACCGTAACGATATCGGGGTGGACAGTGATGGATTCAAGACTGAGCATGGTGGAATGGGATGGTTTTCACACAGGACTGTCTTGAAGGTGCCGAAATGTGGTGAGGTTGAAGTACAGGCTGGTATCGTATGTTTGGTTATCGCTTCTCTCTACCTGGATAGCTGAGGCGCAGCCTTCCAGTATCCTGTTGCTTTGCGGAAGGCTCCCTTTTGCGTGCTGCAGTTCTTGTACTGAACGGTGACATCGAACGCAGACTCGGTATGGAATTCCCATGGATAAGAGCTCGCGTACAGATGGACTAATGATTTATTGAATGCAGGTGCAGCCTTCATCGAGAGGCTTGACGATGAGACAGAGTATCTCAGGGGTCCTCAGGCCTCAGGTATGGGTACGTGTTCAAGCAGCGAAAAGATGACCATTGCAGAACCAGTTGACGAGTCCATGGATGAGCTCAAAGATCTGAAACCTTGAGGCGAAATGCTCTCAGAGCGAGAAGCGGACTACGGAACAGCAGGTAAATTCACGAGAATTCTAAACGCAGAGCCTTTTGCTACTTAGTACTACCGCTGCAGAATAAGTATCGCCAGGGAAGCCGCCAGAGACTGTATACAGTGACAACACTCCGCGGCCTCGACCGAGTGTTTGGATTTGGCTGTGGCGTCCATCACTTCCCATTGCCACAGAATGATGCATATGGCTCCCTCCTCGTTGCGCTTCGAGTACGTACTCAATACTCGGCCATGAAGCCGAGCTTCGCGCATCCATGAAACACGGTAGGACTGCTCGGGAATCATGGGCATCAGTGGGTATACTTCTCGAAGCGTTGGAGATGATTGCGCGGATGATGTCACAGTTGACACTACCGCTGGTGGCGCGGACTAGAACTGAACAGATGGAATACTTGCCCGACTGCATAAAAGCCATGGCTTTGAGCCGTTGTTCTTCTACAACCTTCATTGTCTTCAACGTTTACTCTCTCTAAGTCCTCTTATTATAATCTTCATCTCCATCGTACGTTCTCCATAACCATAGGTGGCCAGACTTCGACGCTCACGTCCGGAACGCTCACAGATGTCGCAAGAGTACCCTTCCACCCCCGCCGGCGACTACGCTGAGGCCCAGGCAATTGGACAGCGTCAGGCTCAGTCGAGCGGCCGCGACGAGGCTGAGGCCGGTCAGAAGGCATGTTCGCAAGTGTGCCCACAGGTATCATCGAGACTAACACTCATACTTTTAGCTCGTTCCTGATCCCCAGGATGTCATGGAATTCAACGCCGACGTCCAGCCGGACCCAAGCGTGGGCACGGGTCGGTCAAGTGGAGGCAAGAGCCAGGGTGCGCACCACAACTCTGAGCGACCTGGCAAGTTTGTCGACGAGCGGGGAGAGCGCAAGCTGGAGTCAAAGATCTCCGGTGGTATGGCCGACCAGCGATAGAGGGCTGAAAGAGTGTAACCAAAAGAGAAGTGCAACGTGTACTATCATCGCGGAAACGAGATCGCAATTGGAATTGTAAACTGTGTGTTTATGCCATGCGGGTGGTACAGCGCAAAATTGAGGCCTGCCAATGCTTATGTGGTGGAATCCAGAAAATTACATGCAGCGGTTTATGATACGTATACTCTAATCGCATGCGCGCCGCGCGGTCCAAGCAGCCACAATCCCGCTACCAAACATGCACACACACAAACTGAAAATGTCCCTTAGCCACAATCTTCAACTTGTCTTGAGCCGCACGTCGACTTCATATTGTGGGCGACTTCCTTCGGTATTCTTTCTGGACTTCTGCGATGGACTCGTTAATTGCAAAAGCTGATGCGATTCAGCCGGTTCATAAAAGGCGCAACAACTCGAAGCGCAATCCCGCACCTCGCAATGGGCCGTCGAAACACGCACCACAAACTGACTCGACCCTATCCTCAATAACTCACCAGACAGCTTTACCGAGGTCTCTGCGACCTTCTTCACCCCTCCCTGAAAATGCGCCCACTCACAACCACGTCCCGAACAAAAAGCTGCGTGCCGAGCTGAGCAGGCAGAGCGCGCAGAGTATACGGCGGAAGCAGCTGATTGAGGATGCGGCGGAGCTGCTGCTTGTGGACGATGCGGGGAAGATGGAGGTGGAGGGCGAGATGGAGAGGACGTGGAGGATGACGCAGGAGGAGATTTGTAGAGAGGCGGGCGCGGAGGCTGCGAAGGGTCGGAGGGAGTGGAAGTTGGATGGGGGCCCATATCGTGCGAGGTATACAAGAAATGGACGGTGAGTGTCCGCTGTTAGAGGTAGCCGTGCGTGTCTTGCTGTAATTACAACCGGGATCACTGCTGCCCATCCCCTTAAGTACTCAGCTGATCCTTGTGTAGACATATAGCGGTCATGGGTCGGAAAGGCCATGTCGCGACATTCGACTGGCAGACGGGCACTCTGCACACGGAACTGCAGCTGCAGGAGACGTGCAGGGACATCGCGTAGGTGAATTCCTTTACTTTGCCTCGGTAAGCTCGTAACCAATTCCATCTTCTGTAGCTTTCTCCATTCACATACCCATTTCGCGGTCGCACAACAGAAGCACGTCTTTGTGTACGACCAAGATGGTGTCGAGCTGCACAAGCTCAAGTCGCACGTTGAAGCTACGCGCCTGGAGTATCTCGACTACCACTGGTTACTCGCCAGCATCGTAAGCTCCCTTGTTGATCTCTCGATCCTGCTGCTTAATACTAATGCCCTACCCAGAGCACAGCAGGCCACCTCCAGTACCTCGATGCAACCAACGGCCAGATCGTCGCCGTGCACCAGACAACAAGGCACAAACTCGGCACCCCCATCAGCATGACCAAGAATCCGCACAACGCCGTCATCCACCTCGGACACCAGAACGGTGTCGTCTCACTCTGGACCCCAAACCTCCCGCACCCGGCCGTGCGACTCCTAGCGCATCTCGGGCCCGTGCAGTCCGTTAGCGTGAGTATAGGGAGCCAAGGAGAAGGGGGCAGGTACATGGCGACGGCGGGGAAGGACGGCATGGTGAAGGTGTGGGATTGCAGGAATTGGAAAGGCGCGGTGAGAAGCTGGAGGGTGAGGAGTGCGGGGGACGCGGAGGTGGAGTTTAGTCAGAGGGGTATGTTGGCGGTTGCGTCAGGCGGGAGTGTGAATGTGGGTATCTATTCTCTCCTGTCACGAACCCACTGCTCATGCGTGGCTATTGGTAGGTATATACGAAGCCGACATTACCGGCACCAAACTCCCCGCCACCGCTCTATCTCACCCACCCGATTACGCACAAACCCACCACTTCCATCCGATTCTGCCCGTTCCAGGATATCCTCACCGTCGGCCACGAGAAGGGCTTGTCGAGTATCCTTGTCCCAGGCGCGGGCGAGCCCAACTTCGACAGCAGCGAGGCTGATCCCTTCGAAAACAAGCGTGGCCGAAGAGAGCGGGAGGTCAAGGGTCTGCTTGATAAGGTGAGTCTTGATGCGTATGAGAAGATCGTCTCGTGCTGACTGGGTGGCATACAGATCCCTGCGGATATGATTGCCCTCGACCCGGACTTTGTTGGGTCGCTTGGGCCGTCAGGCACGAAGGAGCCAGACGAGGGCGTGCCGTTCGCGCGCTTGCCCAGGTTGCAGCGGCTGAAGATACAGGGGAAGGCGGACGAGACTGAGGTTGATGCGGATGGTGGGGACGGCGAGGGAAACGATGGTGACGGCGATGGCGCCGCGACGTCTAAAGCGAGCAAGGAGAAGATGAAGATGCGCGGGCGCAATAAGGCGCTGAAGAGGTATCTAAGGAAGCAACGGAAGAATGTTATTGATCCCAAGGCGGTGAGTTCCTTTGTGGCCCTTGTATCTCGTCCGTTGGATGTTGACGTTGGTTTGTCAGATTGCTGTGCGGCAAAAGCTTGAGAGGGAGAGGGAGGAGCGAAGGAAGGAGAGAGAAAAGGCGAGGTTGGGACCCGCGGCAGAGCGAAAACCGTCTGCTCTTGACCGTTTCGCTAGTAATAGACGCTGAGTCTTGTACTTTTTACGACTATGTGTGGTGTCAAACTCATAAGACCCCTGGATGCTGGCGGTCTATCTGAGCAGTCCTTGTTAGTTTTGGTCTCCGTGTTTCATGCTGTCATCTGCCCACGTCGCTTCGCTACGGAAAGCTGCCTCAGCCGTCCAGGCGCTCTTTGTGATGTTTGTCGCTCGCGTCATTTTATTTCCTCCTGCTGAAACTTCTGGAGCTCCTGTAAGTGGCAAGAACCTCCGACGAGATACCGCCGGTTCAGTCAGTAGCCAATCAACTTGGGCGGGCTACGTAATTGACTTTTGCTTCCGTCTGGTACAGACCTCACCAAAATCCGCGGTATAGATGATCTGCCAATTGACAGGGTATGACTCCGGTGGGTATGGTGGTACAAGATGTTTCCGCTGTGATGGATATGCGCCTGACGACTTGATGATTAACAGTACCGGCTTCAAGACCCTTAAGCTGGTAAATATTCGAAGCACAAGAGGCGCCAAAATGATATTAGTCAGGCAGCAAGCCATCTGATGATCAATGCATCCTATCTTTATCGATCCTATTCGTCGCATCAATAAATGGCTTCCGAATTTCAGAGCCCACATTCGTCCACAACGCCGCAGTGAGCTCACAAGGCTATTTCCATATACGGGACAAAGAAGACATTGCGCTATGCTGATATGTTCCGATAGGAGATATGCGGAATCTACAGTATCGCCTTACCGCAGGATGATAGTCGCTTTTGCATTGGTAAGTCGCTCTTGATGCATGGCTTTAGTTCTGAAACCATTTCTAGAGCCATTGCTTATGCCTGACTTCCTGCTGCTGCTGCAATGGAATGCTGGATGTCGACATATAGACCTGACAACTCTGCTGTCAACGCTAAGCGAGCTAGCCGATGATGCGAAGCGCGCCTTGTAGTTGCCTAGAAGCAAGCGCTGGATGCCTTGTGTTAGCTTGTGGGTCCCAGATTCCAAACTCTCCAAACGAGGCAGCATTCTCTAGCTATCCGAACCCACCAACTTGGCTCGTACAGCTGTCTCGTCAGTATAAAACAGCTTGCTCTGCTCATGTTTTCTCATCAACGTCAACCCTGTTTTCCCTGTAATTCCTACTTGCACCACTATCCACAAACTTCAAACTATGGAACACGGCCAAGCGGACCCGCAGAGCCTCAAGAGCTACCTGGCGTCAGCCTGGTTGCCACCAATCGACTTACGACCCAACCTCCGTAAGGTCGACGAAATGGGCTACGTCAGGGACTGGCCACGCTTTGGTCTTGAGTCTCCCGGGCCGAAGGAGCCTAACAAGCTAAAGGAGCCTACTCTCATGAAGCCACCCGGCACGAGGAAACTGAAGGTGGTCGATGAAGCTTCAATCGACCGTCTGCTGGAGGTCACCCAGCGATGTGTGTTGTCTATGTTATGAGGAAGCATCTTATGCTGACGCCTTTTGCCAGACTTTGCCGAGCTCCCAGACGCCCCGGTGGAATGGGGAAACGACTCACTGAATCTTCCGGCGACGGGCATAATCAAGCTCGACCAATTTTCCAGGGAGGACCTGACCGTCGATAGCAGGAATAGGTTTGCAGAAGTTGTAATGGAGAATGTCCTCTACACGGTGGAAGAAGCCATGCGGATGACAGCTCGGGACGAGGAAGATCAGGACAGTGCCAAGTTCGAGAAAATCAGCTACAAGGTGCCCGTGGAAGCTAAGCAACGGAAGTGGGACCTTTTTGCTTTACGCAGACCCGCGACCGAGGTGAGCACGCGTCTCCTACCGGAGGTGCTGAGGTTAATGAGAAGTTATCGTAGGCTGGGCAGCCTCAATGGACGGCGATGGTAGTGCTGTGCATCTCGCCAGGATACTTTGGCAGAGGCGATTTTCTCGAGTTCGTCCGTAGGCGTACAGTGAGTGGCCTTCCTATGATGCGATGGCTGAGCGCAGACCTACTCCAACAGTTCCCTGACGGAAGGCTGGATCGGGAGTACGATGCTGGGGCTGACCACACTGGGTCTACGTGGACACCGGCGGAGACACTCTGGGCTGTGGTGCGGGCGAGATTCCAATGCTACTTGGTCAGACACTGATTCGCTGTCCATAGCTGCAAGATGCGTGTACCACCTGCGGATGCCGCTACTTTGCCGTGACAACTTGGAACTACTGGACGTTCGGCACCTTCAGTCCTCGTGCGTCCCCATTTTCCTGCTTTTGCTAACAGATTAACTTGCTATGCGTTATCAGGTCAATTGATCGCGAAATTAGTTGATCCAATCCCTAGGTCCGGTCTTAGGAACCGAGCGGGCTTGACGAGGCCTGATATGGCTGAGCTAAGCTTCAGGCCGTCTCTGGTCCAGATGATATATACGTGGTGCCAGATTGCGAGAGGTGTCGGTCCCCCGTGGCCTCTCCCCTACGTGAGTATTTCTTTGATGAAAGAGTTCAGGGACTGAAGCCGATCACATTGCTATGTTCAACAGGAGGGTTAATATCAGTCCTAGTTGACCTCTAGGACTACGAGCACGGACCACGACGCCAATGGCGCTGCGAAAGCGTGGTCTGCGCTGCTACTCCGGGATAGAAGTCCCATCATGTAATGCTTATTGTAGCAGTCTCTTCGCGATACGCGAGATGTACGAATATAATCTTGATGCGACCTCTGGTTCGAGCAAACCTGCGTGTTCCTGACGCCTGCACGGCTGACCTTCCACGTTGTATGTCATTGATTCTTGGAAACCGGGACCTTCCAAACAACTTAGCTCCCAGTAGCCTACGGTTCATGGATGACAGATATACGTACCACAGTCGCATCACACCTCCTCCAGATATCCTTGCACAATCAGATGCTCGATATCAGCTCTGCGGACCATGAACCGCTGGCCCTTCTTGAAATCAATGGTCCCTAGCTCCGTCTGAATAACCCCACAGTCTCTGATGACCCTCACGAGCACATGCAAGTCCTTCGGCGGCTGGACGATACTCGCAGTGATGTCCAGCTCATCCGAGAACTCGCTGCGGAAGTCCATGACAGCCGAGTTGTACTGTTTCAAAAAGTCCACTTCGTGCGGCGAGAGCTTGCCCCGGATATCCTGGTCGGAGAGCAGGTGCGGCAGGGCACCACCGACTGCCCAGTACATGTCTCGTAGTCGGTCGGTGCGGTGCGAGTGGTAGGCGAGGAGACAGCGTTTGTTGCGAAGAATAGCGGTCTGGTAGATTAGAAGAGACGGGTTGTTTCCGTCAAATTCCGGGTCTTCGGAGGCCAATAGGGTGGAGGAAATCATCTGCTCCAGCTGACGCTGCTCTCGGATTATGGAACGTACGAGAGGATCATTGTATTTCAAGAGGGTATCCGTCGCCGTTGATCGTCGAGATTCCGTTACGAGCTGCGTTGCGAGGTCGCCATATTGGCGAGTTTCTGTCATGAGATGCTAGTGGTAAGGTAGACGCGTCGGTATATAAGTACGCGCCGGTCACAGCCACCTGATATGTTACTCAGTTTCGTCACGCTCGGTTCTGTCTGTTAACCGGAAGGAATGTAAAACATGCAGATCGGCAGAGTTTGTCGTATGTAAGATGCTGCAAAGACTGCAGTAGGTGCGATGAGAGTGGGGCAACTTGAGATTACTAAGTTACGTCAATACAGAGGTGAGTTGTGATATGATACATTATGCTTAGGAACTAAATTGAGCTGGGATGAGCATGAGAGCAAACCGGTGATGAACGGTACGACATTCCCCTAACTTCGATGCACTTCACAATCCTTTCCCTTCGCTCGTACTTCCATCGCAAGCGGCACCGGCACCGATACCAGGCTTAGGCGCGCCATCGCTACCTCCGAGTCCTAACTTATTCAGACCTATGCGCAGCATATCGTACGCTGACAGATGTGGTGCCGGATGGATATTGTTAACCGTATGGGTGCTGATAAGACCCGAGACGGGAGAGAACGTATACGTTGATGCTCTAACCAAGTGCAACCTATGAGCAGAAGACCCGGGAAGGCGGGAAACGAGCACTCACACGTCCCATTCGCCTCTCGCGCCGCTGACCCTGTTGGTACCAGACACCTCGAGGCGTATGAAGATGCTTTTCTGCCGCCGATGCAGGCTATCCCGCGGGTTCGCGCTTTCGGAAGTGGGCGGCATCTGCCCGAATCCAGATCCCGAGCTCGATCGAGACGCCGAGGACTGGACGGTCACTTTGCGGAGCTCGACGGACAAGTCTGTATACAGGGCTTTCATAGTGTGCCGGACGAAAACGGACGAGGCCATGTACAGCGGCAACCCTGGAGTCGCAGACGAGGGTCATGACAGGTGCATACGCCGTGGCGAGTTTGGCGTACCTTCGAGACGTAAAGTGCGAGGTAAAGGAGGAGGTAATGCGGAGGGCGGAGTATATGATAGTATAACTTTCCGGCTGTATATTCCCTCGACATCGTCCCGACCAGGGACCTTGCCTCCACTCCTCAGCAGATTCCCGTCGTTCATCGCAGGGCCTTGCGCTAGATCGACAGCCGCAACGAGCCCAAGTTCGAAGAAATCTGGTAGCGTCTGTTGGAGCACGTATATGGCTCTACCTACACGATGAAAGGAGCATGTCGGTCTTGGGGTAGTATCAGAGAACCTTCCCGGATGGCTTGTGAATGTAAAGACGCACCCGTCCGGATCTCCCACTCCTGGTCAGACATAGGATCTTCTCCCTCGGGGTTCTTCTCTGGCTCCTTTCCGCTTTCACTGAACAGCATCCCTTCGCTTGAACGTATACCGCGACTCTCTAGTTCCACGAGGCTCGATGCAAGCGCGACCTCGGAATGTGCAAAACGGAGGTGCGCCCGCGCATTGAAGATGGCCTTCCATCTAGTACGACCAATGAGATGTCTTCCTGCTCTTGAGTTCATCGATCCTGGAATGCAGCGCAAGCTCTGTACGAGAGAGGAGGCGCTCTTGAGCACCTAGACGTCCCAGACTATGAGCCTAATTAGGCTTACCGTTGCAACTGTCCCTGGGGCCTAGCTAGGCTCAAAGTTGCTCTCTGCTGACACCGGCGGTGGTACCGGGGCAGGGGTTCCCTTAGCTGTAGAGTACTATAGTGTAGACATACTATATATTTATAACCCACTGCCCATTGACGTCGGTCGCCGACGGTGCCAGGCGCTGTTGCCTAATTAGGCCACCCGCACCTTGTGCACGACGTCGACTGTGTAGACTGTCCGTTGGACAGACAAAATA
>ML213548.1:58898-76744 GCA_004369045.1 Heliocybe sulcata | reverse complement strand
CCTAACCTAACCTATACCGGCTGACCACTGTCTCTTATGCTTCGCTAGGACTGCCACTCTCGAATTCTGCCGCGCCCGGAACGCGACAGTGATCGGTTATCCGTGAGCTGCGCCAATGGACACGTTTTCTCTGCCACACTTGCGTGCCATGATCACGCCCTTGAACCCTTAGGCCGCTTTCCCGCTCACTCTCTGCCACACATCCACAATCCACGTATCGCGGTAGCCATATGTGGAGGGAGTGCCAGACTTGCGCTTCGAAGTCATCCAGCCCGTGATTTATTCCGTTCAAGCTTAACCATCCCCTGTCAGCATATGAACCATGCGCGACGTGACGTTCGTTCAGCAGTACGTCCCCGTGATTAGGACGCATCCTATCGCATTGTACAATATAATATAATACACATCCGGCATCGCATTCGTATTGATACAAGCCTAGAGGCCTACTTTTCGCCCTCCCATCTAACCCACCCCAAGAGCACCATCACACCCTCCCGTTACCGCAAATACCTATATGCCACATCCAAATCCCCCTCACCCCTCTGTCTCCTCTCGCTCCCCATACTGCCCTTCTCCCCCTTCTCCACGCTCCCTTCCCTCTCCTCCCGCTGTATGCGATCCCGCCTCCTATTCTCCATGGTAATCCCTATACAATACGCCGTCGAAGACAAAATGGAGAGACACACAAAGGCGAGGGAGATGGAGTAGCCGCGGGTGTAGCGAGGCCCGTCGGAGGAGGGGAAGGAGTAGGAGGCGATGATGCCGCCAATGTTGCCGAAGCCGACCTACGAGGACGAGGGCTGTGAGTAATCACAATTTCGGGAGGGAGAAATGGGGAGGAAAGGATGCAGAAATCGATCACCAAAAGGAAGACGAAAGAAGGAACCAAGAGAGAGGAGAAAAAACCCACCTGCCAAGCGCTCCCCACGCTCCTCCTCAAGTGCCCCGCTAGATTCGTATTGAACCAGCACACCAGCAGGGGCATACTCGTGTACGCGCCGCACGTAATCAAGAAAAGCGCCGCGTACTCTGCGTGGACCTGTGATCGGGGTGAGTAGTCGAAGTGGGAGCCAACGCCAAAGACACTCACATTCCCATGCACCGCAATCAGGATCGCAAAGCCAGCGAGGGCGAGGAGAGCGGTGAAGACGGAGAAGAGCCAGCGATGTTGGAGGCGGTCCGAGAGCGCCGCGGTGAGCATTGCGAAGAAGAAGGCGGTTGCCCAGGGAGGGACGGAGTGTAGTTGGGCTTGGATGGCTGCGAGTGGCGTTAGTGGTGGCGTGAGGCGGAGGGGAAGAGAAGGAGGGAACGGAAACGGAGACGACAAGAAAGGGGGGAGATACGCACAGGTGTATCCTAGGTTCTTGATAATGGTGGGTGCAAAGTAGGCGTACCCGTAGGCGGGGACGATGAGCCCGAAGTACATGAAGCCGCCGAGGAATATTTTGTCTGGGGCGAGGGTGTTAGTGCAGGTAAGGATATAAAACGTAGGGAGACATACAGTCTTTGAACACGCTCAAGACGTCTCGGATCTTCCTCCTTCTCGAATTCGACTTGAGCCCCTTCGTATCGCTCTCCGCATCATCATCCTCCGCATCCTCGTACTGACTCTCTCCCACATCCTCCGCCAACCTCGCACGCACCACCTCCCTCTCCTCCGGGGTCAAGAACTTCGCCGTCTCCGGGAAATTAGGTATCAAAAAGAACAGAACGGCTGCAATGGCGATCGTCGCAGCGCCCTCAATGACAAAGACCCAGCGCCAGCCCCGCCACCCGCGCACACCGTCCATCTGGCCGATGGCGCTGGCAAGGAGGCCGCCGAAAGCGCCGGCGAGCGTGGTAGAGCAGAAGAAGAAGGTGTAGCGCTTCATGCTTTCCTCGCGGCGGTACCACATCGCGAGGAGGTAGAAGCAGCCGGGGAACATCCCCGCCTCGAACAGCCCCAAGAAGAACCGGGTAGCTAGGAGACCGCCGTAGCCTTTTACTAACCCTTGGCAAAGCGAGGTGAGCCCGAAGAGTGCCATACAGAGGGAGAGCCAGACGTTGGGGTTGAGGCGCTTGAGGAGGATGTTGGAGGGGATCTCTGCGAGGATGTAGGGCACGAAGAAGATGACGAGGGCGGTGTTGTATTGGAGGGAGGAGAGGTGGAGGTCGGTCTGGAGGCCATAGAGGGCGGCGTTGGAGATGTTGACGCGGTCGAGGAAGGCCATCAGGTAGAGGACGCAGAGGACGGGGACGAGGTGCAGGTCGATCTTCCACACCAGCGCGGCGGTGTTGAGGCTCGTCGTCGGGGGTGTTGTCGACGACATGGCGAGGAAGAGGGACGAGAGTCTGTGGAGGAGATCATTTGACTTTTGTAGGAGACGGTGACTCGGTTAGGTGGCGTCGGCCGTTAGTCGGCGTTAGTGAATTGTGGCTTCGGCCGTGTGACCGACGCGCTTGGCGGGTGGGAGTTGCCGAAGCGCCTTGCCATTCAAAAGGACTCTCCTGTCGACGTCGCAGACGATGCCTGGAATGAATTCGGACTGCTGACTTTCGACTTGAATGGCGCGCAATACAAGCAAGATCAGGAGACTCTGACAATTGTCGGGATATCTAACCTTTAGCACGGTGGGCGCCACCGCTGTCTTATCCGGGTTGCATCACCTGACTCTCCGCTAGGTCATGACGAGGAGCGCTGGTCAGCCGTACGAGTAAGATCGTCCGTCTCTATCGCACACTGCGAACGTCGGGCTCTTCCTGCCTATCTGTCGTCCTTGCCGCCGCTTGAACCCATCCCCAGCCGCCAGACGTCCACAGTGCCAGTCTCGACGCCAGGCAGACAACGCCCATCCGATGGTTGGGCAGCAAGAGTACTCCGGATTGCAGAGACCGGATCACATCTAGCCACTGTCTGGACGTTTTGGACACACAGCGCAGACTCGGGAGCGAGGCGGAACAGCCGACCCCAGTGCCCCTATCTCGCTGAGAGCGACAGACGCAAAGTATGCCGCTGTCGAGACGATGCATTTTACGCTTGTCGTTCTCGTCGAGTGGCCGGTAGCTGGGTGTCTCGCCATAGGACGCGTAAGAGAGGCCTAGCTTTGGGAGCGCTGAGGTGGTTACACCGATTGCTGGCTAAGTACACGGCCGTTTCGGGTTTTCGCCGATATTCGTATGATGCGCTGTGGCAAAGTTGGAGCACTCGCCTCCCTCAATATCCCAGGCCTCCACCGTTCCTTGAAGGCACCCTCATTCCACCTCCACGATGGTCCTATTCCCGGGTTGCCCACGAGTAAATCGATCTCTGTTCTGCGATCCCGATCAGGTGCACTTGATAGCTACCACACTTTGAGACTCGCCATACCCAGTGCCGGTGTCGACTCCATCCTACGACCTTGCATCATAAATCATCGCACCCGCTCCCTGCCCGTAGACCTCAGGCTCTCGCGATTAGTTCCTTCACGCAAAAACGTCACGCCTTCTAGTGAATCTGTACGTGACGGATGAAACCTAGACTCGTCGTTATCCTCCATCCTCGACATCATATCTCCGGCTCCTATGTAGGGTGCACCCACACTTGTTCTCCCTTGAATTCTAGTGGACGCACCGCATCACCTATCTCTGGGCCCATTGAGCACAGATTCCCAATAATCTTCTTCAGGCTCGATAGGCCGTACTGGCGCACATTAGCTGGATTGGATACTCTGCCGGCTGAATTGTTCGTCTTCGGTGACTCAACTCGATTCGCGCAGGACAAGGGCCGCATCCCCTCGAACGCGCGATCATGGCTGTGCGCTCTTCCCGCCCGTTCGCCTCCAAGCATCCTTGGTAAACACCAGCTCCCAGCCCACCACCGCAGGCGAGGCCCAAACTGCCATTCATGACGATGCGCGTCCTTGTCATAGATTCTCTCTGTGCCGTTCAAATATCAGTTTAACCAAGCCTTACTACGCATTCGCCTCCACGGCACTCATCGAGACGTAGGATCGTCTTATCGGAGCATGCGTATAATCGTTACGTGCCTTGTCTGCGTTCCGGTCCATTACTTGGTGTGGGTTGCTCCTGAATTCGCGAGGATATATTGCTTTACAACACTTTAGGCTCGCGATGCGTGTCAGACGTCCAAGCTGCGCTTGTCCTCTTTCCCTCGAGTCAACTTTGCATTATCTCTCCTCGCCGCACTATGCACTGCGCTCAGGCTGCACTGTCTCCTCTGCAACTCACATATATATCTTAAGAAGACCCAGCCTTTCTTCCAAGCCACCTACCCAGCGCCCGCGCAACTTACACGGAAACATCGTTCCGCGCCGAGCCTCGTAAGTGAGTGTTGGATCATGGGAGAATGACGAAACGACGGCTAGCGGAAGGCTTATCTTGCTATGGAGGGCGCGGAATGAAGGCAGGATTGGTATTCGCGGGATCTGTCCTCCGCGCGTTATGAATCGGCTAAGTGCCTCCGTCGGCAGGTCCGACAAGAGTCGTGATTGGATGGACCGTGGTGGGAGGGAAGCGAATGGTGTCTGGGATGGGTAAGTAACTTGCTCAATGCCGGAATGCGGCGCGCAATGGATTATTCTGTCAGATGAGCGGCGGCTTGGACGATAGTGGGTGAGTAGTCTTTTGGGATGCATTATCCGATGGCCCAGCTCGTTCTGATAGCCAGGTGGGCCCTGTGAGATAAATCAGGCTGGGCCATCTTAGCTTGGACTTGACCGGCGACGACGGCGGTGCGAGCACTCAGGACGGATAGACGCTCGAGAGACATATTGATGTGTGAGTCACAATCACATCCATTAACTCGTTAACATAAGATCGCATCATGTAGTGTCCGAGCAGAGTCCCAATACGCCATTAACCCATTAACGCAAGATCGTATCAGTAACGTCCATCATGGAGTCCCAATCCACCATCCCAATCGCATCAACATTAACCACAAGTGCCTAGTCAAACAACCGTTATCCTCAGCACCGCGCCCAGCCCGCCCAACTCACCTGAGATCAGAACGTAACCAAGAAACACGCGCCCTGGCTATCGACCCCGCAGTTCCCCGTGTGGCCCTCGCACGCCCCACACGCGACGGGCGGGGCGTTGTCGCAGAAGTCGTAGTTGCTGCATGCGGCCCCGATGCCTTCGACGGTGCCGCAGCCGCCTGGACACCCGGTGGGGGATGTGCAGACGCAGGTGTCTTGGCGCTTGAGCGGGTTCGCGAGCGCGAGGGTGAGACAGGCGAGAGCGAGGGTGAAGATGAATGTGGAGTGCATCGTGTATAGGTGATTGGTCGTCGAGCGGGATGGGGACGGGAGGAAGGAGGGTCGGGTTATATACGAGAGCGAGATGGGCGGCTTCACAGGGCGGGGTGAAGTGGCCTTTGGTGGCTTGGACTAGCCGCTCTGGAAGGTCTGCGCACGCCGCGTACGGCGGCAATTCATTGTATCACTGCATAGCCTAGGCGACGAGGCGCGACTAGGAGGGTCTGAAACCAGTATCTGTCGGAAGACATGTAATTAAGGTAGGCTTCCGTGTAGCCGTCGTGAGATCAGTAACGTCATGGTACAATAGTTAAGCTCGTATGAGTGATGGCTTCCAGAGGAGGCGATGCCAAGCATATCATACATTCAAGACATCACCGGTCGCCGCTAACAACTGATGGATGACAAGTGCTGTAAGGGTACACACGACGGCATTGGTATCCATTCCGACATGGGCATCGTGTACAAGTAGAATATTATGCTTTATATTGGACGGTAGGTTAGGTTAGTAGTACTACAATGTTGCGGCTGAATATTGAATATGTACATGATGGGTATACGGGAGACTACATAGGGCACTGCGAATAGTTACTACAATTTGAGCGATTAAATGGTTTGATTGGAGTACAGGAGAATGAAGGGAAGTCTGTGAAGTGCGAAATAAATGATGAGACGCGTCATTCTGCGTGTATGCAAGTATGACGAAGAGTATATAGCTACCAGATGTGAAGCGCTACTATTCAGACATAGGGGGTAATGAATCCGGCGGAAGGCACCTCACGATACGACACATCTGCATCGCTTAGTCGAGGTCCACCTCTTCCTTGTTCTCCGCGAGATAGAGCTTGAGGTCGGCATGGTACACCGGGAGCACCATCCTCAGGGCGGCCTCGAAAGAGGTTTCGTCGGACGGTTGCTCCTTGGAGCTTCTTGCGTAGGTCTCCAGTGCACGGTCGGCCATGTCGAGAGTAGATCTTCTTAATTGTCCGAGCCGTAAGCGGCGCATGCAGATAAGCATGCTGCATGGACTAGGGTCTTGCATATTACTAGAGTAGCACAGGGTACCGTCAGTTTCACCGAGAATAGAAGATGGAAAAGCTTGTGAGATGACTCACGCGATGACCTGACGAAGCTCGGAGTCCTCGCAGTTGAATATTCGGACAATGTCGTCTTTACCGATTATGGTCTCGTATAGAGGACGTAGTACGGCAGGGGCACATCCTCGGCGAGAACCTTCTTGACATATTCGTAATAGTACCTCGAGCAACTCCGGGATGAACGACCGAACGACATAGGGATTCCCGCTGGCAAGCAGTAATTGTAAGTAGTACGCTGCCGTGAGGCGGACTGGAAATTCATAACGCCTGTCGCTGAGCATGATTGATAAGATATGGCTGCGACGAGCCATATTTCTATGTGAGGGCTTACATTGAGAGATCAACTAGGCCTCTAATCGCTTTGACGCGAAACTCGCTGTGGCAACACCAATGCGGCCACTCTTCGAGATGGTTCGTCCAGTACGCAAGACGTTTCCGACGCCCTGGCTTAGGACGCATCCTTTCCTTGCTGCACATAAGCTTGATGAAGGTAGCATCGGGGCCTTGGCCGACGAGGTCGGAGCAGTAGCTGAGAAACAGTTCAATAGGCGCAGCGATGCGTTTGACGAGCTTGCCAACCGTTCGACCAGGCCCGACGGCGTCTTCGACGGACTCGTCGGATGTAGTAGAGTCGGCGTATTCGTACTCGATTCCATCAATGGTGACACGATCACCGGGTCCCAGCCAGTCGACTGCGGGACCACGCATTTCCATTATGGAGCGGTCATCCATGGACGTCAAGGTGAGAGAGGACGCCATGATAATGTGATGCGGGGCACGGGGGAGACGCGTAGGCGCGTTTATATACTCCTGCATGAGCACTATTTGGTCTGATGACTTACGTTTCGAGTCCAGAAAGATCCTACAGCGTCAGATGCATGACAGGCCAGGGATTGGCTGGAAGGAGGCTCTAGCGCTTGCCGCAGCAATCACGAGGACGAGGTAGCAGTATTGAGGCAGTGCATACTTGGAATCGGTTGCTGGAGACGAGGCAGTGAAGAATCAGGGCGACATGCAGCCGTTCCCAAGACCAGACATTATGTGCTGTCTGGTGACCTCCGCAACCCCAGAAGCGCGCACGTTAGAAGGCTTGCTTCGTCGATATCATATTGCCCGGAGACTTGAAGCACTGTCACCAGAAGACAAAGCCGTAGCGAGGACATAGCGCTGGCGCTTCCCCGCTGCAAAGCGGATTTGAGCGTCGCCTCGCTGCCAGTGGCGCATTCTAGTACTGCATTTGAGCCAGGGTCAATAGAGGTACGAAGAAGCAGCATTGGCTCCACGTTACAAGCTTTGATCGCAGTAAGACGGTACCGACAGTGGCGTTGTGATGCCTGACTCTTGCCGACGCAAGGGGACGAGCCATCTACCCTTGTATGGACATCTTGCTTGAGGTAGTACGAGACTGACTGAGCACTAGACGAAAAGCAGTGCCAAGTCTGCGAGCCTGCGACAGACAGCGAGTGACGGATGGACGGCTATGTCATCATTGTGTCCCGGAGGATCAAATACCAGTGAGATGGCTATAGACGGGTTCATAGAACTTGATACCACAGCGTAATGTTAAAGGAATGGAGTGCATCTGCAAGATGGGCTGACTTGTATCCAAGAGTTGGATCTAAAGGGATATCTTTCATAGATCTAGGAAGAGAACATAGAGAGATGAGCTACGGCACGATGCCATCTCCAAGCGCCCTCCACGCTAGCAAAACCATCTGCTGAGCGAAAGTGTACCGGGAAGACCGACCTTCCTTACTACCCGGTAACCTATACGCGCCTTTCGAGCGAAGGAAGCATAAACAGGATCCATAGCTATCGATTTACCTCACCAAACGCTCTGAGTATGCTGCGGTGCAGGGCTGCTGGGTATACTCTGCGGAAGGGTGGCAGTCCTCGGTGCTTCCGTTTCCTTTCGCCATTCAATTTTCTCCACCCGCACTTCACCCTCAATCAGCTGGTAAACGTATGTCACGACGACTGGTCCTTGGATATCCATCAGCGCAAAGGAGGGCGTAGGGTCCCTGAATACACGACTCGTCAAATCGAAAGCGTATGGGCAAGGGGCGGGAAACGTACGTATTGTAGGCTCCCGTCCATGCACCTGTCGCTGATCCTGGATTTACAAAGAAGTGGTTGTCGTACTCTACAGCCTGGAATCTGCGACAACCCGTTCCAAAACGTCATTATCAGTCTTCCAAGCGAGATCACGGAACTCACGTATGTGTATGCCCCGAAATAAGGACGTCCACGTCCATTTGTCGAGCTATAGTACCCAGAGAGTCGAGGTCCCCCGTCGGTATGCATTGGTGCCCGTGAACGAGCCCGATCTTTATCGGCGAATGGGTGACTGTAATCGAAAGGGGCAGAGCTGCACTCTATACGAGGTAAGAATCCTTTATCACTTAAGGGATAGCAGAAGGTATAGACCAGCGAGAAGTACGTACCTCATCGTAGTCTCCTCGAACGACATGCACGTCCGCCGCGACCGTCTTTAGCCACTCATACGTCTCCTTGTCGCAGACGTTCCCTGTACAGAGAATTTGCTGGATCTTGCCTGGCACGAGAAGCTTTTTGAATTTCGCGGGGAGGTCATGAACGCGGTGGGGTATATGTAAGTCTCCGATAACGAGGACGAGGACCATGACGGCGAGAAGGTTGAAGGAGAGGAGAGCGCGCAGCTTGAATGCAGACATTAATATCAAGAATGGCATAATAATTATGCTAAATTAAACCAGGTCGCTCGAGCTGACGCAAGGGCGGCTTCGTCTTAACACTCATGGCAAGTAGTCTATCGACGGAATGCACCCCTCTCAAACACGAGTACGACTCCTGCTTCAATGCCTGGTTTGAAGGCTATCTTGAACCTGCTCTCTCGGCGTCTGCGTCAGCAGAGGAACGCACGGCGTACTCGAAGCGCAAAGCGGAAGAGTACGAGAGTACGTGCGGGAAGGTTTGGGTGAAGTACCGAGAATGCGTCCAGGTATGTTTTATTCAAGCGGATTCAAGACTGGATGTAACACATTGAGCCACTAGAAAGCCGTGAAGGACAGGGGATTGAGTGATCTGTTAGAGCAAGCCCGGGAAGAGAATCCTCTGAAGGAGCCGCCATCACCTCCAATGGCGGAAGAATCTTCGTAGTGACCAGCATGGCTTGGAATCACGCATGCCCTATCTCGCAGATACTGTTGTCGGTGAGTCTTCTCCCTAGATGTACCTGGCTTGTCGACTAAATATCCAGCGGCAGCAATCACGCTTTGTATCATTATACATCTACCATATCCTCTACTCATGTATCCTAACGGACTTTAGCAATCCATCCCTGCTCGCAGTCGAAGCTATCACGATGTCGTGGTGAAGATGGCCCCCTCCGTGTCCATGATGCAAGGTCGACGCGTACACACCAGCAAGAGCAAACGACGTCTCTCGTTCGAAATCCGATGGCTTAAACGTATTATTCCCTTTGCGCCCACATGAAAACATCGTACACACGACTGGAAACGCGACTTCACATGACCGAGTACTATCACACACGTGTATACAAGAACTAATCGAACACATAGATACCAAATCCCGATGTACACCTCCGCACCGCTTCTCACTACAATATACTCTTTCCGCCTGCTCACCGCATATCCAATCCACCCCCGACACCCCGCCGCGTTCACAACCATCGTCCCAGAAAACACGCGTACCCCCTCGCTCTTTGACTAGCACACCTCCATGGCCTCCTCAATATCGGCTTCGGTCACCATCCAAACGTCACCGTCTTCATCTTCACCGTCGATTGTCATCCGCTCCGTGACCGCATCTTGTGCGTTGAAACGGGAAGTGGGCGCGTTGACCAAGCCTTGGAGAATCGACATATTTCCTTCACCGAACTGGGACCCAAATGAAGAGGTAGTAATACCTTCCATCATCTCCTCGTCGGCTTCGAACGATATGTCCATCGCCAAATACTCGACTGCAACGCTGGTGCGAGGGCGCCGGATCGAAACGGTCAGCGGCGGACCCTGATCTTTGGCCTTGCCATTCTCCTCGTCTTCGTCATCCTCCTCGTCTTCTTCCGGCTCCGCATTCTCGTTCTCGAGTATCTCCTCGAATGTCCGAGCATGCAGTTCGTGCTGTCGCACGTACTCCCTGATAGCGCACAGCAGCTTGTCCTCGACACTGAGACCGGTGCCGTTGCAGGAAGCGAGGGAGGGCAATGACGCCGTCTGGAAATTTGCAGGCACGTGCTCTGAGGATGAGTATGGTGGCGAATGCGACGGCGGTAGCGAGCGTATCCCGGCCGCCTTCTCTTCCTGGATGGTCTCCGTGTCCTCGAGCGCGACGACTTGGGCGACGGGGCGTGTGTAGACTTCGTTGAGAGCCGCGTTTTCCATGGCGTACGGATACTGGGGCACTCCATTCGATGATTGGAATTCGATCCGCTCAGGTGTAGCGGGATGCGGATTCGGTACAGCCAGGAGTTTTAACGCCTCAGCAGAAGAAACGTTCTCTACCTTAACCACAGTGCTCGATTGAGAGTCAGGCACATTTGTATGCTCAGACTCCTGGCAGCGGATCGCAGCGGAGGTTGCTCTCCCCATGTCGCGACGAGTATCGGCGGGGTGTACGTCATCGCTAGAGAAGGTCGGCAAGGGCGGTGGCGACACAGGAGGGCGCTCGTTGCGAGGTTTAGCGGTAGGACGTTCATGGAGATGAAGGCATTCCTCAGTGGAGTCGATCCGCTCTTTGGTCGGGAACGGGGCGGAGACTGCAGGCACTGTGGAAGGAGCCGTGGATTGCGCAGTTTCTGCGTAGAGGACTTGTCCCGAATGCCCTTCGATGCTGCTGCTGCTCGGGGCTGCGTCAATGACTTCTTGTTCCGGATGACAGCCGCCGTTTGATGTATTCTGGGCTGGGAGAACCTCGCGCCCAGTGTCGGATTGGCGACGATCCTTGGCAGCTCGGCGAGCGATCGGCTCTTCCAGGTGGCGCGCTCTTTCTTGCTCCTGCCGCACTCGCCGCTCATCCAGACACTGTTCTTCCTCTTCCTGCTGCTTCTGCTCCTCATCTTCCATCTCCTTCATGCGTCTGATAGCGACGACGACCTTGCGTATCAGACGCTCCTTGCGTTCTTCAAAGGGCAGCTTCGCAATCTCTGAGGTAGGAGGATCGAATGCGCCAGGGAACCATACCTCCTCGTCCAAGTCACTTGCTTCGATACCGAGGCTACTCAGGTGCTTGAGGCGGTCCTGGTCGAGATATTCCTACTTGTTCGTGAGTTACGATGTGTTACGATCAATAGGTCCGACGTACGATGATGTTATCGTAAGCTCCCGTTGCCCATACTCGTCGACACATAACATAGATTCTCCATTCCTAGTAGCACTGGGATGAGCGAGGGCAAGGGCGATATCGGCGGCGACGCCGGGGTACCTTCAATTCCATGTCCTTTCTCTCTACAACACTGCAAAGCCAGATCCGCAAGGCAGACCTCATCTCCTTCTTAATCCATGCCTTCTCCTTCTCTTGAAGGAGTCTCATCCTATCATCAGATAAGTGAGGCTCTTCAATCACATCCTTCGTCTGCATCGTCTGCAGCTGTTGCTCCTTCCTATATTGACGGAGCATGTTGGAGAAGGATGAACCAGAGGGAGCGAAGGGTCCGTGAGATCGAGGAGTACCAATCATGTGTTTGCTCATGTCGTTTTTTCCAGGCGCATGCTCCCGTTTCTTGCGATCTTTGCGATGTCCTAAAGGAATGTACGGCCCTGTCTTCGTTCCGGTGTGTAGCGACATAATGAAGGAAGATGGGCTGGAGATTTGACAGAGATGAGACGAAACGTTCTTAGGGAAGGCAGATTAGTGGTCGTGGCACGTCGTGGTTGAAGTGTGGGATGTGGCTGCCACAAGTCGGAACTTATACCACGCCCGCACGTGACCGCGTAACTGTGGTCTAGAGCCATCACCCGTACACTCCACATTCCACACACGTGTAGCCTTGGCGCTGGACGAGATTATTCTTTTCTCGCCCGTATTGATTGTTGCACTGCCCTCGAGGTAGTTAGAATGCCGTTGTGTCTCTGGAATACTTCAATATTGGCATGCCATTTGACTGTACAAGTACTCTCATATGCCGGCTTCCGCCGTACTCAGGTTCACTGCGAGCCGTACGCCATGCTCTCAATCGCAGCAGATACTCTGTGCAGCGGATTGGTGATCGACTCCAAGTACCCGAAGTTCTTCAAGTTCACCGTGGTTTGTATTACCATAGAAGTCGCTCGCATCAGAAAGCTACGGTCTGGATGCCCAATCAGAATCCTCCTAAGCACGGTTCGAGCCTGGAACGGGCAGCAAGCAAAGTTGGCATAAGATCCCCTAAGAGGAAAAGGTTTCTAATCCGAAGGGAATCCCATGTTATTTCTTGAGGTCTACTCAAGTTGCACACCCATGGCCGTGGCGCTTGCATGTGCGTTTAGATAATGCCCGTTTCCTTGTCCAGTAGAGCTCAATCTGTGCACTCTGTACTATATAGTCTCTCTATTTGAGCGCTAGTGAGATCTGTGCTTAGACTGGGCGACCGTCGACCTTGGCCCCAGCAATGAGGCCGTGTGTGGCGCGCGTCGTGACGGATCGTGACTAGTTGATACTCACGTGACTACCTCCCCGCCCGCGAATTTGTCCTTTTGACGGTGGCTGCTGATGCGCGTTGCGGCGACATTACTTGACCATGCTAATGCACGTACCGCACGCCCCATCAGCTCGTGACCATGAAGTTTTGAAGCTCAATCGCTGCCCTGCTATCCAGGTTTACAGACTGAATTATGTACACGAGGTCGTGAATGGCTGCAACTCCTAGTGCCATTTGGACTTTGGACGGCGACTGAGCTGTGAAAATTTGTACGAGTTGCGTAACTTGTCACTTTTTGCCCAGACAAAGCGCACGACGAACAGATAGCTGATTGCTAGTCGAGGTTTGATAGCACGAGGTACGCAAAACAAAACCGGTCGCAGGAAGACGATTCAAAAAGCGCTGTCCAACACAATAATTGCGTGTCCTAGCAAAGCATGGATAAGAGGTGGACGGAGCTGTGCTAAGATGGCCTCTCTGAATATGTTGCGACGCCGTGGGGAAGACCGGGAAACTCCTGCGTATCTACGAGATAAAAGGACGAGAAAATACATGACTATTGCCTACTTAGAAGGACGCCTGTACGTCCAGACTTCAGCATGAATACTGCGCAGGTGACAGACGCGACGGACAGGGGTTCCTGGTTGGTGTTTTCTCTATATTTGATCTGTCAATCGTTTCTCAATCCAGTATCCAGCGGTGAGCCATGATCCGGCCATATAGCGGCTACCATAGCTGCGACCACAAGGAATGGTATACTGCTGTAAACCACAACATGAGCGACCTCAGACGTAGACCATCGCTTGTGAGGTACGTACCATGCGTTCTATGAGCTTGTTCATCTCGACCTCTCTCCTGTCTCCGGGAATACTTTCTACCAGTCTCTTGTACCAAATATTGGCAGCCCGTCTCAGCGCGAACTCCAACGGGCTGGCGTCTGGTGGAAGTGATGGAAGTTGATTCATCTCGGGTTGGAGTGCCTTCATTGCTCGATATACGGCCTCTACGTCGGACTTGTGACGGTGGCCCCTTAAATCCCATAGTGTGTATAATTGGTGAAGCAAAACTAGCGAAGACGTATGGCCATTCTGAGGGCCCCTGTATCGCGTTAAAGGCAACATTCAGTGAAGTATGGCAGTGCGCGGGAGGAGTCACTTACACAATGGCGTCTGAGATTTCTCTCGATGTACAGTCCGTGATGTTGGGGAGATAGTCCTTGTAGACCACGACTTCGCCAAGTGGTCGCAGAATGCTTGGGCTGCATCCACGGCGCGTCCCTTCCTGGCATATCCGTAGAAGTACGCTGGAAATGGGCGAGACCAGGCTAGAGAGGTCGGTGTGGTGGGTGTATGACAGAAGAAGGACTAGGTAGTGAGCTGCGGTAAGGCGGACCGACAGGTTATAGCGGCGATCACTGAGGACAATGCATCCTATTAGTATTACCCAACGTAGGCCGATCAATGAACGTACGTCACAAAATGCATCAGCCTCTCTACCTTCTTCTCGTCCGCAGCACTGGGGTGATACAACCCGGCGTCCTCTGGATGCAGCTTGATCCAGAAATCAAGCCGTTTCGAATGCTTACCCAGATTGAGGTATGAATTGTCGGATATTCTAGTGAATACTGCGTCGGGCCCGTGACCAGACAGGTCAGAGCAGAAGCTCAGAAACTTCTCGATAGGGATGGACACGCGCTTCACCAGCTTTCCCAGCGTCTGCCCAGCTCCGGGGGGGTCATCCAGGGACTCGTCGTCGGAGCTGCTGCAGTACTCGTAGCGGTCCTGCCCAATTGTCACTGTTGTTCCGGATGATAAGCCCCCAGTGGCATAGCCGCGCAATTTCAGGTTGCCTGGATTTTGGCTGCTGGTTCTGAGGGGAGAATGTGCGCGGCGGCTCAGGGAATTCTCTAAAGAGACTGAAAGATGGTTCACAAGTTTGTCCAGCATCCTGCCGGGCCCAGGTGCATCCTCGACGGACCCATCGTCCGAGCTATCGTAGTATTCGTGCTCCTCATCCCCGATAGCTATGCTGGTTCCGGGTCGTAAGCTTTCGGTGGGAAAGCCGCACAACTCCAGGAGGCTGAGATTGTCAGAGGTCGTCATGAGCCAAGGGCAGCAAGTTGGTATCGAGCCTAAGTAGGAGAGTCTGTGTTTGTATATATATGAGAGACATGGTGCTGTGTTGTCCCAATACCATCTCCTAAGCGCGGACGAGGTGAGGAGGGAGGCGAGTAGTCTGAATATAGAATCCCAGCCAATCAGGGCAGGGGACTCCGACCACCCTACTCAGCGGCAATGCTGCGCATAGCCTTCAAGCTCTTTCCGTAGCTTGCATGGCCAGTCCAGGGAGGTCGTCGGAAACTTTCACTCAAAACTGATATTAGGACTTTCTCAAGACAAACAAGAACGAAGAGTTGAGCTCAAGGTAGCAAAATGAAGTGCGACGATGGCTAGCCATCCCGCCCAGCAACGACGCGACACGTCTCTTTCGCGTTTCTTCTAGGTACGGTTAACTTCATTATCTCTGAATTACTCAGAACAGAGATGTCTATTAGCAGCTAATGTAAACTCTATACGCCAGGAAGTTGCGATCCCGCACCGCGGCTCCATTCTCTTTGTAAATACCTCGCGCAAGGCAAAAATCTGCGTATTTCTTTTCCTAGGTGTACTGCATCTTGGTTCTGTCATCGTCCAAGACCCCCTCGTTGCTTGGATTGTCGTGATCCGACAACACACCAACGTCCATAGCCGCTACCGCATGGAACCATATATTGCTAGAGCACACGCGCGCGTAAGCTTGGAGGGCCTGTCATCATCTTGGTATGCGTACCAAGTGTTCAAAGAGCTCCTTCAATTCAACAGTCACTTTTCTCTCTTCAATGCACCTCAAAAGGTACTTGTACCAATCGTAGGAGACTCGACCACCTCGGTATGCGTCCCAGAGTTCCCCTGAACCCATGTCTGTCAGTGATCTGCTACCTCCGCAAGACATGCTGCACACCGACATTGTCTAGCTGTGGTATGAAATCTTACATTTCACTGGTCTCTTCCAATCTCGTTCGCGCGCGCTATAATCACAGACTGGTCAAAGACCTCCGAACGCTCCAACGTGAGGGCACGTACGCCCAGTCGAGAGGCGCGTCTACTTCATCTTAGAGAGGCACGTACGCCAATTCGAGAGACCCCTACGCTCCAAGTCGAAAGCCGCGTGCGCTTCAAAGTCGACGGGCCCCCACGCTCCAACGTCAAAAACCCGCACGCCAAGTCCAGAAAGCCGCACGGTCCCAGTCCAGTCCGTACGCTTCAAGCCGAGAGACACCTACACTTCAACGTCGAGAAACACGTATGCTGCCGGTCGAGGGCCCGACGCCAAGTCAAGACGCTGCAAGTTGAGGGCACGTACACTCCAAGTCGAGAGGCCTTCCACGTCACACTCGCGAGAGACAGTTGTCGTCTAAAGGGCCACACAAGATAACAGTGCGCAGCTATCAGGGCACCAAGTCCATAAATAAAAGACGGGGGGTAACGTCAAAAAAATAGTTATCTAATAACGTAGCGACCAACCTGGGAGTCGAACCCAGAATCTCCAGCTAGATTACTCAAGTAACCGGAAACTGGCGCGTTAACCATTACGCTAGCCGGCCGATAGCCTTGTAATCATTGATTAATATAAATACACAATATCCCTACTTGGTGAAGAGACTTGTTGGTTGGCTAGGTCACTACAGAAACACAAGATACCAATATTCAGAGATGGAGAGAAAAAGATGAGCTAGTGGTGTATGCGGGATGGAAGGAGAGTCGTGCCAAGGTGCAGCGGTCAGGGGCCGCGGAAGAGGGTGAGACGTGAGGCGCGTACAGACCGCTGTATACGTTACCCCTCCGTCGAGCCCAAACTCAGGATTAGGATCCGAAGAGGGAGGATGTCGTTGGGTGCGAGGGACTGCGAGTACCAACCGTTGATCCCATCACACCAAGTAAGAAAGCCCCAAAGACATCCCTCACGAGGTTCCAGGACGTCAAACATATAAACAAGCTATGCGGACAAGCTATGCGGACGTCGACCAGAACTTGCGACGAGCGTCCCAGCCACAGATGACACGTGACCGACGCGTCCCCCTACTCCTATCCACACCGCCGCTCGCACCATCCAACCATTCCCTCTCTCCCTCTGGATTTAAAGCGCCAAAACGCCAATCCCCCGCTCGAGACACCCACCCCGCCCCCCTCAAGGAAGCGACAACCACCCCAACTCCCACAAGCACAACCCCGTCCACACTGCACACATAGACAGCTAGACAAAAGTACGCAATATTATAAAAACACAAACACAACCAACATCAACTAGTACGCCCACGCGGCGGCCTCTATCCGCGTCTCTCGTTTAGTTTATCGCATGTCCACTCCTCCATTTTACCCCGCACGCACGTACACCTCTGGAGCGCACACCTCCACATCCGCCTGTAGACAAGGGCACGCCTACTCATAATACGCATCGTCCCACGAGTCTGCAGGAACATGGTCAGCCGTTGCATGGGAGAGAAGGGGGAAGAAAGACGAAGTTTAAAGTAACGAGATCGCACCTTCCGTGATACTCTTCCACGCGAGATAGAGAATCCCCACTGCCGCTGTTTCAAGTATTGTGGCTACGAACGAGCCGTCGACGCGTGTGTTGGAGCCCTGTGGGGTGGGGGTGGGGTTAGTACTCGATATGGGCACGGAGGGGTGAGGGGAGGGAAGGGAGGGGAAAAATGAAGGACGCGAAAGGGAGGGAGATGAAGTAGAACGTGTGCTAGAAGCGATCGCACGCCGCACAAACGAGAAAGCGGGACATAACACAAAACGCCATGCCCGCCATCACACAGCACCCAACTCAATCCCACCATCGCACAACACCCAACCG
>ML213548.1:17638-49285 GCA_004369045.1 Heliocybe sulcata | reverse complement strand
ACCATACGGAGCGTATCAACCTTGTGGTGACCAGGCTCGGGAAACACAACATCATTCTTGGGCATGGCTGGCTCCGCGAGCACAACCCGGACGTGGACTGGCCGACTGGCAAGGTCGCCATGACGCGCTGCCCCGCTCGTTGCCAGGCATGTAGGCTGGAGGTACAGCAGGAGAGGAAGTTCCGCCTTGCTGCTCGTCGCCTCAATCAGAAGCGTAAGCTGGCTCTGCAGTCAGGACCGGCCCCTAAGGTCCATGTCGAGGATGAGGAGGACGAGGAACCTGAGTTCGACCCTCTGCCCACTGAGCATGGCGTAGACGAGGACGTCTTGGAGGAAGGTGATCACATCTTCGTCACCACCCTCGCACCTGAGGAGGAGTTCATCCAGGCGACCTCAACTGTCTCGCAGTGCCTCGCGGAAGCCCATGCAAAGAACACTGTCCGCGATCCCTCAGATGGCCTCCCTGAGCGATTCTTCGAGTTTAGGGATGTCTTCGAGAAGGAGTCCTTCGACACCCTGCCAGGTCGCAAGCGCTGGGACCACGCAATCGAGCTCACCCCGGATGCAGAGCTGTTCAAGTCCAAGGTCTACCCACTCTCTCCAGTCGAACAAGTTGCACTCGACGAATTCCTGGAAGAGAACCTTGCGACGGGACGTATCCGGCCCTCCAAGTCTCCTATCGCCTCTCCTGTCTTCTTTGTTAAGAAGAAGGATGGTGGCCTTCGCTTCGTCCAGGACTACCGCAAGCTGAACGCCATGATGGTGAAGAACCGGTACCCTCTCCCTCTCATCGGTGACCTCATCAACCGCTTGCGAGGTGCGAAGTACTTCACCAAGCTCGACGTTCGCTGGGGCTTCAACAATGTCCGGATCAAGGGGGGCGATGAGTGGAAGGCAGCTTTCCGTACCAACCGTGGTCTCTTCGAACCCCTCGTCATGTACTTTGGTCTGACCAACAGTCCAGCAACGTTCCAGACGATGATGAACGACATCTTCCACGACCTCATTATGGAAGGGTCGGTCTGCATCTATCTCGACGACATCCTCATCTTCACCAAGGACGTCGAAGAGCATCGTTGGATCACTCGCATCGTGCTGGATCGGTTGCGTCAGAACAAGCTCTACCTGCGTGCGGACAAGTGCGAGTTCGAGAAGACGGAGGTTGAGTACCTGGGCGTGATCATCTCTCACAACTGTGTGAAGATGGATCCGGTCAAGGTTGCGGGAGTCACGGAGTGGCCAATGCCCAAGGACAAGAAGGAGGTGTCCTCATTTCTGGGGTTCATCAACTTCTATCGCCGGTTTGTCAAGGACTTCTCGAAGCATGCGCACCCTCTCTTTGACCTTACGCGTGCCGCTGTGAAGTTCTCCTGGGGCAAGATGGAGCAAGCTTCCTTCGACCTCTTGAAGAAGCTGATCACCTCCGCTCCCGTTCTCGCCCTCCCTGACGACAATCGTCCCTTCCACGTCTTGGCTGACAGCTCAGACTTCACGACTGGTGGCATGCTCGAGCAGGAGTCAGAGGAAGATGGCAAGTGGCATCCCGTGGCCTTCTACTCCAAGAGCCTTAGTGCTGTGGAGTGGAACTACGAGATCTACGACAAGGAACTGCTGGCAATTGTGCGTGTCCTTGAGGAGTGGCGACATTTCCTCGAAGGTGCCAAGCACCCTGTCGAGATCTGGACGGACCACAAGAACCTGGAGTACTTCAAGAGCGCTCAGAAAGTCAACCATCGTCAAGCACGATGGGCGCTCTTCCTCGCCAGGTTTGACTACTCCCTCCACCACCGCCCAGGCTCTTCCATGGGTAAGCCCAACGCACTCTCTCGGCGTCCGGATCATGGCGATGGGGCTGCAGACAATGACAACGTTGTTGTTCTGAAGCCAGAGTCCTTTGTCATTGCCGCTCTCTCTGGTATCACCGCAGTGGGTGCCGAGTCCGAGGTCCTCCGCGACATCCGGTTTGCAGTCAGGCATGACGAACTGGAGGAACCTATTGCGAAGGCTGTCCTTGAGTTGTGTAAGTCTGGTGAGCGGTCAGTGCGTAGTCGCGAGTGGGATGAGAGGCAGGGGCTTCTCTACTTCCGTGGCCGGATCTACGTCCCTCCAACGCATGACTTGCGCCGCCGGATTGTCGAGCAGCACCATGACTCGGTGATTGCTGGGCACCCAGGACGTTTCAAGACGCTGGAGCTGGTGTCTCGGAACTACTGGTGGCCGCAGATGTCTCGTTTTATTGGGGAATATACGAGACACTGCGACCTCTGCCTGCGCACCAAAGTGCGACGACGTCCACCTGTTGGCGAACTTGTCCCGACCGAGACGCCACTGGAGCGCTGGAGTAAGGTCAGTGTCGACTTCATTGTTGAGCTGCCTGAAGCGCATGGCTACGACGCGGTAATGGTGGTTGTCGACCTCCTCTCCAAGCGCGCCCACTTCATCCCGACCCACACGACTCTCGATGCCGAAGGATCTGCGCGCCTGTTCTTGCGCGAGGTTTGGAAGCACCATGGACTCCCCTCCGATGTCCTGTCTGACCGTGGTCCGCAGTTTGTCGCGGACTTCACGCGTGAGCTGTATCGCCTCTTGGGGATCAAGATCAGCAACTCCACTGCGTATCACCCTCAGAGCGATGGTCAGACGGAACGGGTAAACCAGGAGTTAGAGGGCTTCCTCCGGCTCTTCGTCAGTGAGCGTCAGGACGACTGGGACCAGCTGCTGCCTATGGGTGAGTTTGCTTACAACAACCACCTCCACGTTTCCACCCAGCAGACGCCCTTCATGGTTGATACTGGGCGACATCCGCGCATGGGTTTTGAGCCTCACCAGCAACCGTCATCCTTGGAGTCAGTCAACGACTTTAAGGCACGTATGGATGCTGGCTTGACTGAGGCCAGGGCTGCGATTGAGAAGGCGAAGGAGGAGTATACGCGGTACTACAACCAACACCGTACTCCTGCGCCTACTTACCGCCCTGGAGACAAGGTCTGGCTCGACTCGTCTGACATCCGGACGACTCGCCCCTCGCGGAAGCTCGGACATAAGTGGTGGGGACCCTATGTCGTGGAGAAGGAAGTTGGACGCAACGCGTACCGGTTGAAGCTGCCGCCCTCCATGAAGCGACTTCACCCTGTGTTCCCAGTGGTCAAGCTGGACCAGGCTTTACCCGACCCGATCTCTGGCTGCCTTCGCCCACCTCCACCTGATCCTGTGGTGGTGGACAACCAGGTCGAGCATGAGGTGGAGAAGATTGTCGATAGCCGTTTCCACTATCGCAAGCTTCAATACCTCGTCAAATGGAAGGGGTATGGGCCTGAGGAGAACACCTGGGAGCCGGCGGAATTCTTGGAGCACGCGCCAAAGGAAGTTGCCAAGTTCCATCAGCAACACCCTTCTGCTCCAAGACGAGTCAATGCGGTCGCCTTTGCAGCACTCTCGTGGGCGATGGTTAAACGGCCAATGGATGGTGGAGATGTGGGGACAAACGGTGTGGTTTAATTTATTCTTTTCTACGGTCATTTTAATACTCTTTCCTTTTATTTCTTTTCAAATGGTCTCTGTAAATACTTCTTCTCTTTCTTATTTTCCTTTCTTTTTTCGTGTCGTGGTCGCCGCGACCTAGAAGGGGGGGTGATGTAAGGGCTCCCCTTCAGCCACCTTCGCTTTCAGCCACCGTGACGTTGATAGGCCCCAATCTGTTCTGGCCCCAGAAAACGCGTTTCGCGACGCTTCTGTGTCTTGCATGGGAACTTGGTGCTATTCTCGGCGACGGGGAACTCTGGACTCTATACGCCAACTGGGCTATTCTTGGGCGACAGCGCTTCCAGTCGACGTCAGCGAGGCCGCGTCAGCGTCGGCAACCGCCGCCTATTCAGCACTGTCACCAGCGACTCGGCCGCTGTCGTCATCACGGCCGACCCATATTCAGTCGGAACGATGGCCCGCTCCTAGGCTTCGACGCGCCGCTCTCAACTCTGGTCTAGGCGTCGACACGTCGCTCTCGAACACCACGTCCCTCACTGAAGCTCCGGCCATGGTCCCACACGCCATCGTCCCTGTTATCTGACCCTATCGACTCACATCTGCTCATGCCGAGCCGGCCGGGCTCATCAAACAATAAACGCTCGGTGCACGCTAGCAACATCCCAGACGTGGCCGACATTGCCGATGTGCCGGAGCTGCTTGCCAAGACCCGGGTTTCGGACCGGAGCCGCTCGAGAGCGTTCACTCACAATTAGATGCCTTATCGATCTGACTCGACGACGGGCTATCGAAATCTACTATTGTCTCGTTCAGTGGGCTAGCAGCAGCGCTCGTATGGCTCGTCAAGATAGCATGTGCAGCGTCGCTGCGCTTTGATGGTAGGAGCGGTGTAGCGGGTTGGGATTGGACGATGGGCTTGATAGAGGGCGAGCGACGACCGGACGCAGCGTATGGATGGGCAATTGGTGAAGAGACTCAGACGGACGACAAGACAATAGGGCAACGCAGTAGTAGTCTGTAGCATACTTGTATTTAAGGACGATTTTCTGTTTGTACAATGCAAGTTACATTCTCCCGTTCACATCTCAGCTTAGCGTCAGAGTCTTCAGCGACTAAGGCGCTCATCGCGTCTTCCGACTTCGTCAAGAGTTTCCGTCAACCTCCTTCTAAAAACAGTCAACAACTGCTAGTGTCGTACGCTTCAATTCCACTATCCTCTCCGAAGCGACCCCGTGTGTCGTAGAAACCGTTCACCGTCGCCGCCAAAGAGTTTTAGGTCGTCACTGTCGCTGTTGCTGTCGGCGCCGCTGTCGCTGTCGCTGCTCCGCTTTAGCGACACTAGTTCGTTAGTGCCGGCCATACAAACGCTGCATGCTACGATCCTCATATCAAAGGCCCCTCCCCACAGCACATCTTTCATCCTCTTGTTCCCCTCGAATTAATCAATACCCTTCGATTCCCCAGACCTCGCAGCCGCGTACCACCAAGGGTTTGGTGGTATTGTGTGGTTGTTTGTTCTTTCTAGGTCTTCGTTTCGGGTTTCGTCGAGTGTCAGTGTCTCATCAATGTCGACAGTCGGAGTGGCACACCACACGGTCAACCCAGATGGGATGTGGCACGAAGCTCTTCAAGGCGGCATAGTGCTCTTTAAGAGCGTGAGGCGAGCAGAGGAAGCGGAACCACTCATGCCACGGACAAGCAGTGAAAGGCACGAACACACGACGAAACCCGCACAGACCTAAAGGGGAACAACAACCACAAAGCGTAGCACCAACCCCTTGGTGCTAGATGGCTGCAAGGTCCGGGGCGACGAAGGGTATAGTAAACGTTCGGAGGGAGTCAATGGAAAGGTATAGGGCCAAGACCACCAACCACAGGGCGACGTATACTCTAACATGCGACAAATAAATGCGATCAAAAGCTAAAAATAGAATGCAATCAAAACGCGATGGCGCTCTAGAAGCGAAATGCACACGCTAACTAAAAATAGATGTAGACGCTAAAAATAGAACAACACGCAAACGAACTCTGATGTCTGGCAAACACAGACAAACAACAACAGAAATAGGGAACAGCAGCACAGCGACGAGGGACAGCAGATAGTGAACGCAGTAAGCTCAGAGGGGTAAGAGACGCAGAGTTTGGATGGGAACTGTAAGGGCTCCCCTTCAGCCACCGTGACGTGACGTGACGTGTCACGCGGTGCGGCCACTTTCTGTTTTGCACTTGTTGAAGGGTTCCTTAACCTGTTCCTCTTTGGAACTCCCTTCAACAACGTGCAGGTGAGCCCTTAGATATTAGTAGTGGATGTATCTAGTGCTCATGAGTGTATATATTTGCTTTGGAACTCCCTTCAACAACGTGCAGCCTTGCCAGCTCACTGGTTGTTAAGGTAGCCCTTACAGTCATAGAATCACACAAATTGTAGATATATGTTCTCATTTTAACGATATGTGATATATCAAATAGATAATCATGTATCCAATTGCACGGATATTTCAACCGTGACTTCCCGATATTGGGCCACATTTACAGGGCAGTCATATATTCGGTTACTGGAAGTGACTCGAACTGGAGGAAGGTGTTAATGTATATTTAGCCCAGGATAATGGATGTGAAGCCGCAAGTATACCTAGGAGATGACAGCGAAAATGCAACAGCTAATTACAATTATACAGAGTGAGACAACAGCCCGGAAAGGACAAGTCACTACAACCCAGATGAACATGAGGACGGGTAAAGTGCTAGCATCCGTAAGCAGGAGTAGGAGTGTCCACCAGCGGCACCATTACCACCATTACACGCAAAACCCAAAAGGGAAGCGAGACGCGATGAGTGTGATACTAAAGAGCGAGGGGAGCGTTCATCATCATCCATGTTCGTGGATCGGGGATAGAGGGAGTAGTGCTCTAGATATCATCAAAGCATCACAATCGTTCAACACGTCACACAAAGAAACAGAGCCAAAGTCGAAGTCAAAGTGTGGGCCAGCCGTCGTCCAACCGCTCAGATGAGCTTCTGGGTCACCATCTGCTTCACCTCCACGCTCACCCATCGATCGTCCTCGTGTCGCTTGCACCTCCGGACGCCGTCCAGACAGCACCGCACGGCCTTTTTCACCATCACGACCTTCCTGCCTTCACGGTCGCTCTCGTCCTCTGGAGGAGGCGCGACGTGGTAGGCGTACTTCTCGCGTGATAGGACCTCCACCGGACTTGCCGGTGCGTTCGGGTCGCGCGTGCGCCGCTTTTTGAGGGTGCGTCGGCCGCAGAGTCGGGCGACGTGGAGTTGGGAGGTCATGTATTCCAGCGTGTCGGGGGCAGCGAGGCTTGACCAGGAAGAGTGGGATGAGGCGTCGTCGATTTCGTCCACGTCGTCATAGGCAGAGTCGCGCGGCTCCGTGACTTCCACGTAGTTGGACGTTGACGTGGTCGTCATGGAGAATTTCGAGCTCTGGAGGTGTGATTAGATACAAGTAGAATGATAGCGAATAGCCGCCCACCATGCCGTTCATCTCAACCTTGACAGCTTCGTCCGGCAGTGGAGACGATACCCGGTTCGGGCCTCCCTCGAAGAAACCTTCATCCGTAGGGGACCCGGACTCGGACGTCTCGCCTTTCCTCCACTCCTCCGCGTACACAGCATTGCGTGAGCGCCGAACTCTTCGATCCGTCTTGTTCATCGCCTCCCAGTCGAGCTCTTCTCTCGTCTCCTTCTGGGCTTTTCGGAACAGCGACCGCTTCACCGAGATCGCTGATGACGGCAGCGCAAGACGAAGGAAGTTGGACGCCGTGGCTGGCGACTTCACGCCTGGGCCGTAGAACGCGTCCATATGCCCGTCCATGTCCATCAAGGCGTCGCATGCGAATGTGAAAGGGGCCTTGCCCTCAGTCTCCAGCGCCCACATGGCCGAGTTCTGGGCATTGTTGCTCATGGCAAGTCCGTCGATGGTCAAGATTTGCGACTTGCCATCGACGGTGACCGTGGATGGTAGGTCCAGAGACGATTTGGTGTCCACATTTTCAGGGAAGCGGCGTAGCTCGGGGCCAGAAAAGGTCACCATGCCGTCGTCAGGGTCCCAGATGGCGGCGAAAGTGAGCCCGGTCTTTGGCGGGACAACGTCTGACCATCGCGTGTTGCGATCGCCGGCTGTCGACGGTGGCCTCAGGAGGAACTGCTCGAGGTTAGGGGGTTCCCGGCGTTAGCGCTCTGAAGATCGACACCAGCTAGGCGCTCGCTTGATGCTCACCTCCTTTGGACTGCTTGGAAGACCCGGAGACGGGGGTCTTTTGCTGCGTTGCCTGGATGGCTCCTGAGCGACCTTGACCGGTCGTACGAGGGGTTTACGAAGGCGCAACTGCTCGAGATCGACAGGCGGGCGCGTCTTCTTTGCTGTTCTTGGATACGTCGCCATCTTGCCTTGTTACGGGACTGCGACGAGCGAGATTAAGTGTCACGGACGAATGGAAGACGACGGTCTCGAGGCAAAGGTCAGTAGGTAGGGTATCGCACAGCCCAGAGCGAGTCCAGAGGAGAGGAGGAGGGATGGAAAGTCGGCGTATGCCCGCACACAGTCGACGTTTAGCTCAAGAAAGGGAGTCAGAAGAAAGGGCAATGATGGCCTCGAGGTCGGGAAAATCCACGGCCAGGGAGAACCCTGGTTGATCAACCAATATAATGACTCCGAACAATCGCCCGATAAGGAAGGTGGGTCACGTTGTGGCTGCAGATGTCGAGGCAAATGGATGGCAATGAGAACGAACGAAGCGTCCAAGGAATGCCGGCAGTAGACATTTGAAAACATGATAGTCGATTGCAACTGAACATTCACATAGCATTGCAAAGGAATTGAGACTGCAAGGACTACGAGAAGAGCAGTGTATGACGCGCCGTATCAGCTTCTATTAGCGTGAGCAGGGGCGGAAATAGACGAAGAACTGACCTAGAAAGCCTATAGATAGGCTGTGGATGGTATGAAACGGACATTAGGAGACATGCGCAGGCCGGGTGGTACGGGTGACCGCGTACCGAAGCGATTTCATGTGCGGATTAGCGAGCCATATCAGCGAGAAGCCAGATATTGTCAGCGCGCTCAGCTCAGCTCGAGTAGAGTTAAACCTGCGATATCAGCCATAACCTTCAAAGGGTGAGACATTTGTGCGCGAATATAGCCTCTGTACGATAGATTGATGGACCGCTGAATATCGACCGCGGATTATGTTCACATCCTGGCTCTCAAGCATAAACTTATACATTAACCTCGCGAGTTATTCGGGAGCTCTTAGCGAATGCAATGTAATCGTGGGCGACTACTCACAAGATACATACACGAGCCAAAGAGTCGTTTACTTGCTAACGTACGTGAACCCGTCTGGAAACACATTGGCAGGCACCAAGAACCGAAGAATTGAGACGTCTGCAAGTATTTGATCCATGAGGCGCAGCGGTCCTAGGTCGAGCCATGCATGGATTTAGATAAACGAGCTTCGCACCGCGGATCTCGCCTATATCGACCGAGCTCAGTCTTACATTTTCAAAAGCCGTGCTTAGCAGCAATTCACAAGCTAGGGAAAGAACAGACATGAAAGCAACAGCGTATGAGAGGCTGTCGGACGGGTCGAAGGAGCAGTTCGAGCCGCCACCGAGATAATTATGGAAACGGAACATGCCGACGGCTGCTGATTGGCCGGCAGGACTCTCTGAACGTGCAGGGCCGCAGCTACAGCGCATAGTCGGTGGCGCACACTGGTCTCTACTGCCTTCCGCTACATCCCATGCCATGACCTCGACTGGACTTTCTCGGCGGCGCATACCCACCCAGGCCTCCTCATCCTCGGCGATCGACGACGACGACTCGCGGGCGTCTTCCGCGAATGGCTCGACAGCGCCAGTGAGCCCGGCGCTCGGGAACGGAGGCACTGCGTTCCAGGGCGGGAGCAAGATCGCGTATGACCCGCGGGACTTGGATAGAGATAATGAGGAGAGTAGAGCGGGCGGGAAGATGCCCCGGCTCACGCTCATGGAGGAGGTGCTGTTGCTTGGGTTAAAGGATAAGCAGGTGCGCGCTTCTATCCGGCTCTGAATTGGTCGTACTATGTTTTGTTTCCCATACTGCACTGCTGCTCGTATGGCTGGCTTTACGAGAACCGTCAAATTGAATCTGTGGCGCCATTCCTGCCAGGTTCAGTTGCAGATTGCTGACCATGCTCCGCACACAGGGATATCTTTCATTTTGGAATGATAACATATCATATGCACTCAGGGGATGCATCTTAATAGAGCTTGCATTACGTCGTCGCATTGCTCTGGTCAAAGATCCCAATCGTCGGCGTATTCCCCTAACGGAGCGATTGGTGGAGGTGGTGGATGATCGGCAGACGGGCGAGACGATATTGGACGAGACACTACGGATGATGAAGGGTCAGCAGCAGGAAAAGCTGGCGATCAACAGTTGGATTGATTTGTTAAGCGGTGAGCAGTCTATTCCTGCGCTCTAGATACGAACGGCCCCGAGAGGTATCCGATTTTCATGTCAGATTATCTCGCGTGCACCCCACCCTTGCTTCGTTCACGTTTCTGCGATCCTTGGAACGTTACATATCTTTCCCTTGTCCCTTTTTCTTGACTCGGACCCGTCTTTCTCACTCCACATCTCCGAATTGCCCCTGGCATCCAGGCTGAAGTTCCTCACTGCTCACAGGCGAAACATGGAACGTCATGAAAATAGGCTTCCAGCTGAAGCAAGTCCGCGAGCGGCTCGCAAAGGGGCTCGTCGACAAGGGCGTTCTCCGCACAGAGAAGCGCAATTTCCTCCTATTCGACATGGCGACACACCCCGTCGCGGACGTGCGAACCAAGGACAGCATCGTTTCCCGGGTTGTCTCACTTCTCACCGTTACGACGTCGACTGTACCCCCGCAAGCACTCGACAAGGAGGGAACGCAGTGCCGCGCGATGCGAGCTGTGTGCCTCGTCTGCGCGGCGTACGCAGCCAGCGTCCTCGACAACGCCTTTGGAAGACTCACGTACGAGGACCGCGAGGCGGCGTTCCAGCGGTGCGACGAGATTCTCGCGGAATTTGCGTGCTGGCCGTTTGGCAGCGGCAGCGGGACCTCCACGCCAGGTACAAGAAGGCGAGAAGCGTCCCGGATAGGGATGGGAAGCGTGGGGGGTGTGAGCGGACGGGAGGCCGTGCTTGGGCTGCTTCAGGAGGTCAAAAAGGAGGCGGTGGGCGAGGAAGATCTTGGGTTCGAGCTGGTCGCAGGGGTGCTGGAGGTGCTCTCAAAGTTGGATTCACTACTGTAAGGTTTTGGTTCAATCGCGCCAGCCTACCGCATGTTTGCTCTTCGTATGTGTTGTCTAGCTCTACTGTTCAAGGTCTTAATATTATATTTATATCTTCGGAAGGTCTCTGTGGAATGTATACACACACGGAAACGCAATCTGTGCGATCCGGGGTATTGATAAGGACGACAGCGGAAGTGGCAGAAAGGAGACATTCGTGCACTGCTCGTCGGTGCTGCATCGCCGCTCGACGTCCGACCGATGACGCAGGCGTTGTGCACTTTGCAGATGTAATATTTCATTGATTGCGTTGAGTGTGTTTTAGATGCGTGTTGCCACCACGACTGCTTGTCCTTACGCAAACCCGTGCCTTCTCTGCTTCCGCTTTCCCATCGTCGGGTTTAGACGGACCATGCATGGACCAAAGCGGGGACCTCCGGGAGACCTGTGAGCGGTACCTCCACACCGCGGCTGGACCCGGATGCCGACGACCCTTATTGTAGCGGCTTTGCGCACAAGCGGAATAGGTTCCGTTCAATACGCTGTCCGTCGGTAATGTATGCGAAAGAACATTCCCGCCCTGCTCCTGGTGTGTTCTTAAGGTCTTGTGGCGTGCCGGCCGTCTGAACTTGTCTTTCCACCCTTCTTGAGGAGACTTTCTTTCTACTTTGTTCATTTAACATCTTTAAGCTATGGGCAGACTATCGACCGAGGCCAGCGACCCATTGGCATTCATGACTGCACCCCCGCCAAACGAGTCCTGGGAGCAGAAGATGGCGAGGGAAAGGCGCGAGGCAGAGGCGCAGCGCGTATCGGACGAGATAGACCAGAAGCTCAAGATCGAGCGAGCGGCATTGAAGAGGAATAAGAAACCAGTCAAGGTTCTTCTGCTAGGCCAAGCGGAGAGCGGTCAGTCATCACTCATTTCATTTCTTTCATTTCAATTCTGCGTCGCGTCCTCACTATGTTCTTAAAATAGGCAAGTCCACGACGCTGAAGAGTACGTTGCGCGTCCTTGAGGCTCGTGTGTATGGGAATGCGTGCTCACATAACTGTCCCACTCCACAGACTTCCAGCTTGCCTACGCTCGGGAAGCATGGCAGGAGGAACGCGCGTCGTGGCGCGCAGTCATCCAGGTCAACCTTATCCGCTCCGTGCGCACGATCTTCGACGCGGTTCTCCTGGAAATGGCCGGCGACACGTCGTACGACTCGGACTCGGACGAGCGGGCGAACCCGTCCGTTCGTCTTCCTCTGCTCCAGTTCACTGAGAAGCACCAGCTGCTCAAGTTCCGGCTCATGCCTCTGCGGCGCGTCGAGGCTGATCTCAGGCGGCGCTTAGGCGCGGCTTGTGACGAACTCTCCGATGCTTCGTCTCTCATGAGCAGCCCTCCCTTGCCAGGGCCGGAGCGGGCAGGGCCGGCTCGCCCGTCTGAAGTTTCCGTGCGTTCGTGGAGGGATGCGTTTGAAATGCACATCCGCTCGCCGAAAGGCTCAAGTGTGGGCCATGGCACGCTCGAGTCGGACGATGCCACGGATGTTATCGCAGAGTGTAGGGAAGATATCAAGGACCTATGGGAAGATAATGTTGTAAGACAGGTCCTGAAGAGGCGGAACGTCAGAGTCGAGGAGTCAGCTGGCTTGTAAGGCTCTTCGTATCGTGTGATCCCATTTCACCTCACTTGCGTTCACAGCTTCTTGGACGACATCGACCGTATCGCTGTTCACTCGTACATCCCCACGGACGAGGACGTTATGCGGGCTCGTCTCCGTACCGTAGGCATCCAGGAGCACCGTATGACGCTCGAAGAGGGTGAGTCCCGAGTCAGCCGTTCGTATCTGCTCGCTCCATCCGTGTACCATCACTCCTAACCTTTTTCACTTCGTCTGGCCAAAGGACCCGACATGGGCCGGGACTGGATAATTTATGACGTAGGCGGTGCCCGAACCCAGGTCCGTCCATTCCTTACACGATGAACTCCTTGCTATCTAATCACACCGCTTTCCCAGCGAGCAGCCTGGATCCCGTACTTCCAGGACATCAATGCCATAATCTTCCTAGCGCCCGTGTCCTGCTTCGACGAGCGCCTGGAAGAGGACCCGCGCGTCAACCGCCTCGAAGATACGTTTCTGCTCTGGAAGTCGATCACCTCGTCGCCGCTGCTGGCCGGCGTCGCGATCGTGTTGTTCATGAACAAGTGCGATCTGCTCGAGCAGAAGATCAAGAAGGGCGTTCGGGTGAAGAAGTACATGCCAAGCTATGGCGAGCGGGAGAACAGCGCCCCTCACGTATTGAAATGCATGCAACATGGTTAATAAGGAAGCATCCCTGCTGACTATTTGTACAGATCTGCGCGGCAAGTTCAAGGAGATGCTCAAGCAATACTCGCCCAGTCCACGTCCCTTCTACGCCTTCGCCACCTCTGTCGTTGTACGTCTATCCGTCAGTGACCTGTCTACGCCTAACGCATCTTCCATCGTTTAGGACACGCAGGCTACAGCAGTGACACTGACGTCCGGTAGGTCATCTCATCCCCTTCGATATCCCCTGTGCTCACACAGCTCTCCAGTCAGGGACGCGATCCTCCGCGACCATCTCAAACAGGCCGACTTTGTCTTCTGACCTCCTGCCCTCGAATGTTCCTTGCACACAAGCAAAATTATCTATACGCTGCTTCTAATCTACCCTACCTACGCACGTGCCTAGCCATATTTATTGGATGTACCGTACCGTACTACCGTGTCGCTTCGTTCCTCCGCGGGTCGCTGAAGGTTCCAGTAATAAAATTGGGTCTATCGAGTAACTATGTGCATGGGATGGTTAGGACGGATCCATACGATACATATACAAGAATGTGAACTGCTGTTGTGCTCGATCCCTCCTGAGACGCCGATAAGTTTAGGTCGACGTGAACACGCAATTGGGTGGGCAGAGAGGTGACGCATAGTATAGAGTCAATCGGTCATCGTCCTCGAGACCACGCCGCTCGCTAAAATCGCGGCGCATGGTTCGCGGGTGCTATTCACCACGCCGTCCTCGGAAAAACCGAGCGCATCGAAGCCGTGGCCATCCAAATGCCATCGGGGGAGCGTGGGCGTCATAGCGGCGCCCACCCTTCGCCAGCCGGCCACTTGAGATTGTCCCGTTCGCCAAACCGGCGGCCCATCTCGTCCACACTCTCCTCGCTCAATGGGAGCGCATTATCAGCATCCACATCCCCATCCACCCCCGCATCGTCGCCGCTGCCCATGAGCGCCTCCTCGCCCTCCTCCCTCCACACGCCATGCGGCACAAACCCCCGCCGACTGAGCCCCGCCTCGGCTTTATACCTCGCAGCCTCAAGTTTCGGCTGCGCGCGGTCCTGGAACTTCGACAGCGTGCGCTGGAAATTCGAAGTGGCAGTGGTGGTGGTGGTGTGGGAGGAGAGGGAGAGGTGGCGGGACAGAGAGTGCGAGTTGGTGCGAGAGGGAGCGGAGAGCGGCTCAGTGAGGTCCACGCTGCCAGAGACAGGCCGCCGCCGGCGGGGAGGCGGCACAGGCGGGGAGGCATGGTGCATCGATTTCGAGCGGCCGACGCGCGGCGTGCCCGCGTCGAACGAGTCCGACTCCGGGGACGAAGGGTCGTCAAATACTGTAGACAGCGAGCTCGGCAACGCGGGTTTGCGATCCGGGTGCGTGGGCGGTGGCGATTTGTCTTTCCGTACAGATCGAGACGGTGAAATCGAAGGAGACCGGCCAGGTGGCTTCGGCTTCGGCTTCCCCCTTGCGTTTGCGTGCTCATAAGACCCTGAATCCAGATTTACTTGAGGGCTGCGCGAGTCTGCAAGCGAGCCACGCCGCACCGAGCCAGAGCCAGAGCCCCCAAACGGGTTCACACCCCCACCCAAGCTCAAGCTCGCGTTCGCAACCTGCTCAAACGACCTCACCGAACCCACCGAGCTGTGCGGGCTCCCTCCCCTCCTCCTCCTCGGCCGCGCCGGGAGCGCCGGCGCACTCACCGCAGCACTAGCAATGGTATCCGCGCCGGAGCCCGACGAGCTCGACGAACGCCCAGCCTCTGTGTGAGCGCGGGGGCTGAAGCTCCGAGCCCTCCCACCCCCACTCCCACCCCCACCGCTAGAAGAAGAACTGCTCTTAACGACCTCCATAACTCTCTCCTTCCCCAGGCGCTCCTCCATCGCGCGGATCGCCCCGCCGACCTTGCTCGCCTCGAGGGACTGCCGCATGAGCGGCGTCACGCTGTGCGCGACGGGGGGCGGGGACGCGGAGGGGGACGAGCCTGCGGGGGACAGCGGGACGACGAGCTGGGACTGGCGGGGCGGGAGGAGGGGCGGGGGTTTGCGAGGGGGGAGCGGCGGGCCCTTGTCCTTGTCCCTCTCCGGGTCGCCGACGTTGTTCGCCGACTTGAAGCGGCGCGTCAGGAAGGGGTTGCTCGGTTTTAGAGGCACGGGGGGCGGGGCGGGGTCACGGGTGGAGGAGGACGGGTGCTGCGGCGGGCGAGGGGCGTCGATGGATTTGCGGGAGAGGGAGGGGTGGAAGGAGGGGGAGGAGGGGTTGGTGGGGAGGGCGGGGCGGGAGGTGAGGGAGAGGGACTGGTCAGAGGATTTGCGGCGGGCGTGGTCGGAGGAGGGTGCTTCGGGCTGGGAGGGCGATGGGGCGTCGGAGGCGCGGCGGAGGGGGGAGGGGGCTTGTGGGATGGGCGAGGACCGGGGGTGTTGAAGAGGAGTGCGGGGACGGGAAGGGGCGGAGGGGAAGGCTGTCGGATAAAGGTGAGTGTTACTCTTTGGCAGGATAAGATGAGGAAGAAGAAGGGGGATAAGAGGATGGATCAAGGATGATAGGACTCGAGGTGGGCTGTCTTATGGTATCACAGCCAGCGGAGGACGAGCACCCCAACCCATACGTCGACACGGTGCTCAAGGCACGACCATCCTCGCTTTGAGCGACGAAGAAGAGCACTGGCTTCCGTCATGGGGGCCTCATTCAGGCGGCCGCCGTTCAGCACCCCTTTTGCTCGACAGGAAGAGATACGGTACACGGAAGCAACGGGAATGACACGCAGGACGAGGGATGGGACTACAGGTGAGTTATTTCTTTACATGTCCGGCTGACGGGAGAGCGTACGCCAACCTGGACATCGCGCATCCTCGCTCGCCCTCCTCTTCGAGGCACAGTTCATCCCGGCTGCATCTGTTCCACTTGACGCGATGATCACCACCAAGACGCATCCGCAACTGGCGTGACTGTTACATGTATAGGCTCCGAACACGGAGAACGTCAGACAGGAGCTGCTCTGTGATTCGAGACACACAGTGGACTCACGACGCCAGACATGGCGCTGACATGGGATATCACGGCAGACTGATCGCGCAGCATGGACCGCCGACCGGAGAGAGCCATGTCGACTGTTCACTCATCCATTCTCGAGGACGGGTAAGACCCATACATAAGACGCTCACCTTGGACAAAGACAAGGCTCCGGTCGAGACTCTTGCCGTTGCGGGCATGAGTGACGAGGCGCAAGACAGCGAAGAACTGGCCCCCCGTCAGGCCGTCTCCGGGCGTGATGTTCGCATGAAAGAACTTGAGGATCTGCATACAACGTCACACCGTTGTCACGATGTCGTTTCCCAGTCTACTCACCGAGTCCAAGTCCGCTGTCGACAACTCCGGGTAGCGTCCTCTCAGCCAAGCCCTCAGCTCCCTGACGCCAACGGAAATATGTTCATAGTAAGAATCATCGTGAACGGTGTCGGGGTCGTCGTGGATATCGATAAGGTCGTTGAGACATGAGGTGTATAGTTCGTATTCAGCATCGTTGAGTGCAGAGACGTGCAGGGTGAGGGGGCGCATGGCATGGGGAGAAGAGAGCTTGCATTGCTGGTTGGTTCAGAGCGATCAACTCCCGCTCGCGTGGCCCTGCACAGCTTTCTCGGTGGCTATTCGAACTCTAATTCCCTCGTGCCTTGGACGTTCTTCGAGCCTTCTCTGAACAACTTTGATCTCTGCGACTCAGTCACAATCGTCTCTCGAAAGTATCGCTGGAATGATTCTTCAACAGTACGGCCACGCAAATCGAGTCTCCATGCGTACTGCTACCTTGCGCCCATCGTCTCTACTACTTCCTCGACAATTGTGTCCATCAACCACAAGTTACAGAAACGGCCGCCAACTTTTCATCCGCGGCGCGCTCAGCGCTCATCTGTGGACAGCTATTGCTAATCCAGGCTCATACTTGAGCTTCCTGAATCACAAAATCTCGCCACGAGGTAAGCGAAGACGTTTGCATCCCTACTGCAACACGTCAGCGTCCGAGCTGGTTCGCCACTAGCTCCCCTTATTCGCCTGTCGATATGGCCGGATACCTTTCTTATCATCGGACGACCCATCTCATGTGCTTGTCTCCATCCTTACCGCTCTTCAGCTTAAACTTCTGACCACGACTACGAAACTCCGACAGCCCTGAATACGATTTCCCTCCCAGCTCCGAGCACCGGCCTTTCTCGACCCTGTTATCCATCCCTCTCCCATCGCCAGCACACGACGCTGCGTGCTGCTCTCAACGCTACATTTGTACGAGTCTCGTGCTTCTCGATACCTGCCCACAGGAAGCGCATTGACACACTCCCCACGTCGACCTGGTCTGCACCATACACAAGACATCACTCACCTCCGAGCAGGACAGGACCTTGAGAATGAGGCACAGTTACATCTCCTCCTACCATTCTAGCGCATTGCGAATGCTGAATTTCGTCGGGGCTCGAGTTAACCGGCGCAGCATTCTAGACAACGGGGCAGGTCCTCAGGTCGGTGTGAACGCCTGCGAAGCGGGTCCCATGGTCGAACTCGCAAGGTCCGGAACACTCTGAGCTCAGGCGGGCGCGACATGACGGACACGGCCGGCTCGGACGCGCGCGCTCCTCTTGTCGCATGTGCTCTCCAAAACCATAAAGCATGACCTGCGATTCTGCAATAGGCGATGTATAATCCCCACTCCCTCCCCAATCGTTTCAACCGCAGGATCAAACGATTCAGATTTCACAAAGCCGCCGACGACTCGATACGTCCTGACTACCATCTTTCAAACCCTTCCCGCCCTCATACCCTCTCTGCGCCTCTCAATATCGCATCTGGTTCCTCTTGGCGCGACAAGGCTCTCGCTCATCGACTTCCCGCCTCTCCCTCCCTCACCCGACTCCACCACCACCTCGCAGATCCGCACAGCCGTCCAAAACTCACACCATACACCCACAGTCACATCCGACCTCAGATCACTACACAAGCACAACACCTTACTCTGCACTCCCCTCCCCTCCTCCCACGCAAAGTCCGACCCACCTCCTCAACAGGATGGAGATAAGACCAACCAAAATCCGCAAAAGGCAGTACAGCATCGAGCGAGCGAGAACCATTTACATTTCCACGAATAAGCACTTAAAGGCGTGGATCTGCGTGACATCAACATCACACCTACGCCTGCCATTTAATCCGGCACCGGATCTCCGTCGCGCTCGCCGACCGCAAATCATCAATCAAGCTTGGACGATCAAGAGTGAGACGTTGGGACACTGCCTCCAGCTCACGACGCGCCCCCGGGACTGGCCAGCCCAGTCACCGTTGCTTCCCGGAGCTGATGATAGACGCGGCATCGGGGAGGAGGACATGTCTGTAGCTCCCAACAACGAGGCTCCCTCTCCTCAAGACAGTCTTCGAACGTTTGTCACTACGAATGCCGCTAACTTTACAGACGTGGGCGCAATGAATACTTTCCGCGCGCTTACTATCACACGGGTGACATCCTATAGGGACTGCGATCAGCCAACGGTAATGCGCTATCCACACCATCGCGGTGCGACGATCGGGAAGAGAGACTATTCTTGCTTAACGAGATGAGCCGTGATGTATACCTACAGAGAATAGTGTACGCTTCGGCGAGTGCTGGCATCCAGGGTGTGAGCAGATGCCAAACTATCCAGGTTTCTCAGCCCCGAAGACGAATGGAGGAGCATGCAGTGGGTACAGGCAGTGAAAGGCAGCAGAACTAGGAGAGCGAAGCACGATCGAACGCAAGAGCTACTGCATCCCGCCGACCAGCGACGTCGGAGCCAGAGAGTGGTTAGCCGCCATAAGTAGTCGAGGCCACCTATCCACGATAACTGTGACGGAAGCGCCTGAGAAGGGAATGCGCGATCGAGTCGACCAAGCGGGAAAATAGCTAAAGCAGAACCGTTTACAGGCAGCATATTGGCACTATAGTGAAGCACATCTAGTATCGCGAAGAGAAGGGATAGCCATCGTACCAAGGCCAGCCATCGGGAACGACGGACGGTGGAGCAAAGTGCAGAACAGGTTGCTGCTAGCCTTGTCGTAGCCTCAGGAAAGGCATACGACTACCACCATGATGGTCAAGAGAGAATCCAGACTATGGCGGGAGCGTTTCGAAAGCCGAACTGGCCGCGTTTTGAACCTATTTACGATGATCCACCAGCTCCTAACCGGTATTCACGATCCCGTCTCCCGTGTTATCTATAGCGAGGCTTCCTACGACCGTAAGACGGCGGGTCGCCCAACAAATCAAGAGCCTCCTGCAGGATACAGACAACAGCAGCATGAGTGAGCTGGTCAAGATCGGCCGGCCGCCGCGAGAAACGAGGGCCGCCGTCGTCACTGTACCGGTTGTAGACGAGCCACGCGAGTCGCGATACGCACGTCGTCGTTTCGGGGTAGTAGAAGATTTTGAAGGTCCGGAGAACGCTCCACAGGTACGCCTTCCGCGCCAGGATCGAGGCACGTCCCCGGGATGTATCGTAGATTATTGGGCAGATGTCGATGCCTGCGAGTCGCTCTCCGCTGTGTTGGATAAGGCTGTCCGAGTGGAGAGCGCGATGGAACAGGATCCAGAAGAACGATTCGAGGTCGTGCCACCCTTGATAGTCCATCTCTGGGTCTGCCGTGGCGACGGCCATGAACGCGTACGTTCCCTTGATAAAGAATGAAATTAAAGGTAGTGATATTGGAACGTCCCACGCACCCATAGAGCCTGCCTTTGCAGATAAACCTTCGTGTCGAGGAGAATGGCAGGGTACGTATCGGTAAAAAGCACCGTATAATTGCCGCAGTGATTCACAAGACTCTTCTCGCTTTTATTGTTGTTACAGCTGGTACTGTCTTGGGTCGCCAGACGATGATGCTCTGCTCGCCCGTATGATGAGGAAAGGCTCCCTTCAAGTGATAACGGGGACGCTTACCTGCCTCGACACACATAAAGGCCGAAAGTAGCAAACGCGTAGAGGGGCACACAAAAGTGCGGCGGGGCATGGTGAAGCAGCCAGGACGACGAGCAAAGGCATAGATGTGTGCGCAGACAGTATCTCTAGCCTCACCGCCCTCCCTTGAATTGCCCTAGGTAATCTGGAGCTTGATACTGCAATCCTTGGATTAAAGCTTCCTGGACAGTCTTGAGCCTGAGAGACCGTCAATGAAATCGGAGCCAGAGAGATGTCAGATCGTGCCGGATCCTAGCAGCACCAATAGCAAGAGCGTTTCAAGCCTCGCAATCAACATGACCAGCGCCTCAAGCTCAAGCGCTATGCCGCACGTGCAGGAAATCGAGCGCAGCCGTACCTGCTGTCACTTCAGAGCGTAGAGAGTAGCGAGATTGTAAGACGCGTCTGAAGCTTGAAGCGTTGAAGCTTGAAGAGCGGTGCACGTGCATGTTCAGGGCAGGCCTTCTCTGAGAAGCACGTGCGAGCCACAATCGGGTGGCAAGAGTGAAGGACATGTTCACAACGCGACTCAGCTACCCGTGCGTGCCCTCTCCACATCCGACCCAAAATACAACAACTTCATATAATCGCACAACATATATACATACATGTACAGAGTAAAGCACGCAAAGACAGATGAAACCAAACTTATACACGCATATATACAACATCCGAGCAAACATATAGATCCCATGGGAACTCAATATCGTACACCCACTTGTCCAAACATCCCCCCGCATCCCTGCACCCCAGTCCCTACCACCTCCCCAACAACCTACACAGCCCGTCAATCTCATCCTCCACATCCGGCGCGGTGACCATCGACACGTCCCCGTCCTCATCTTCGCCGTCCACCACCATCCGCTCGGCATCGTCGAAGGTAGCAGAGGTGCTAGAGGTGGGGGCGGATGGTCCGAAAACGGGCGAGGTGGGGGGACTAGAGCCCGGTGATCCAAAGGGCGGCGAGGGAGAGCTAGAGAAGACCGGTGAGCTCGAGCTGGGTGATCCAAAAGGCGGGGAAGGGGAGGTGTGTGATCCAAAGAACGGAGAGGGAGGGCTGGACGCGCCGAAGAGAGGAGAGCTGGAGCTAGGCGCGTCGAAGGACGGAGAGCCGCGCGCGTCGAAGGACGGAGACCTGGAGCTGCGTGAGCGAAAGACCGGAGAGCTGGGGGCGCCGAAGGAGGGAGAGGGAGATGTCGGTGCACCGAAGGAGGAAGCCCCAGGCGCGGGTGCGTCAAAGAGGTCCTGCAAAACCGACATATCCCCCTCGCCCTCCGACTCGGGTACGTGCGCGGGCGCGGGCGCGGGCGCGCTAAAGATCGGAGGCCCCTGCTCCAGATCCTGTAGAATCGACATATCCCCCTCCCCCTCCCCATCCTCCGACCCAGAGTCCACGACACCCTCCATCCCATCCTGCACCTCAACCGAAATATCCATGGCCGAGCACTCCGCACGCGGTCGGCGAATCGCGACGGTAAGAGGCTTGCCCTCCTCCTCCTTCCCCTTCCTTTTCTCCCCGCCGTCTTCGTGTTCGTCTTCATCCTCCTCGTCCTCGTCATCTTCGTCCTTAAGCCCCGCAAACGCGCGGGCATACATCTCGCTCCACCAGACATACGCCCTCATATCGCGCTCCTGCCTTTCCTCGGGGCTCAGGTTCAAATCTGGGTTATAAGAAGGGCCGTAGGTGGGCGAGGGCAGCGGTGCGGTCTGGAAGTCCCATGCGGCGTGCTCCGAGGGCGGCGGTGCGGAAGAGGGTGGTGGAGCAGATGAGGTCGATGGTAAGGTTCTCGCAAGCTCCTCCTCGCGTGGACCGACCTGCGCACTTACTTCGTCGAGGCCAAGCGCGGGGGACTGGAGTTGTTCTCCCTGGTGTGGTGGGTGCGGGTCCGACTCTAAAGGCGCAAGATCTCTCTCAATGGCACCACGCGGTTGAGATTCCGATTCCTGGATGGCAGTCACTCCGCCCTCGACGCAGTGCGAGGGAGCGGGTAAGATCAGAGGCGACAAGGGGGGGCTGTTGTCGCGGGCACCTTCCTGAGGGCCGTGCGGCAGAGCAATAGGTTCGTCGCGCGAGGGAGAGGGAGAGGGAGCGGAATGCGCTGGAGCGGTCGTTGTTGCATGCACGTCGGCGCGGCTGAGAAGGCCCACATCCTGGTCATCACGGCGCTCATCTTCGCTCTCGCAACGAGCTTCCACATCTTCCTCCTGCCGCAGTCTCTGTTCCTCATCCTCGTCCTCCCTCTGGTCCTGATCCTCCGTCTCCTTCTCCTGTCTGATCGCAGCCACAAGCTTGCGCATGAGTCTCTCTTTGCGCTCCAACGCCGTCGGGCCGCACGCGCCGGGAGACACGACTTCATCGTCAAGATCGCTCGCGTGGATGCCCATGCTCTCCAGGTGTTTGAGTCGGGCGGTATCGAGGGAGGACTGCGATGTATGAGTAAGATATACACAACACTTAATAGGCACACGTACGCGGATGCTATCCAGAGCACCCGACGCCCACGCCCGTTGGCACATAACGTAGATCCGCCATTCCTAGTAGTGATCAGCGCGAGTGTTCTGGAAAGGCGAGAACGGGGAGGTACCTTCAGCTCCATGTCCTTCTTCTCCACGACACTGCACAGCCAGATGCGCAGGGCAGACTTCATCGTCTTTTTGATCCAGGCGCGCTCCTTCTCCTGGAGCAATCGCATTCTGATATCGGATAGCGGGGGTTCGTTGGGTGTCCTAGTGTAGTTGCTTGGCTCCTTGCCTTTTGAGCGAAGAGCGTCGGAGAGCGCGGGAAGATATGAGGAGGTGGGCGGGAAGACTCTCTGGGATGGGGCGGCCTGTTTTGGCGGGCGATACGACGCGTGACCCCATCCTCTGCGCTCGTCGACAGGTGGCGGGACAGTTCGGATATGTAGCGCGCTCGACATAGCGGAGAAGCTGTAGAGATGACGCGGTAGGTAGAGGTGTGTAAGGGTGGCACGTCGTGGTTGAGGTTGAGGATGCGGTCGCGAGAAATTCGAACTCTACGCGTCGCGACACGTGACCGCGTCAAATTCGTCACGTAGCACATATCGGGTAATGCCCCTAAACACGCTTATTCTCGTCTTGCCAGTCTGTCGGTGCTCAGGACGCTCGTACCACGGGCTGGCTGTACTACGCCTGCGCTCCACAATCCAGAGTCTCTGGTCTCTGGCTCAGTCTACTTCTCTTCTCGATTCATCTGGCTCGTAACTCATGATGAGTCACTGGAAGCAGTATATCTACCTCCCGGCTGAAGCCGTTCAATAATGCGTACAATATTCCGCGCGCACCCCATCCTCTTCTTGTCCAGTTTTCTCCGGAATCCGTGATCCAGAGCCCATGTTCACGGGATCTTTATGGCCTCTGATAATTTCTCGTTGCCAAATGTCCTCGCCCTGCGGTATTGGTCAAAATTCTGCCTCTGCTGGCCTCTGACTGTTCATCCGGATTGCGTTTGTTGAAGGCCCTATGGAAGTCTAATGTACCATTCTGTCTACCGCCAGCTACTTCACTTTTCCTTCGAATATCTCCTCTAGCCTCCTTGGATAGTTGATGATGAGCGTGAACGGGGCGGGCTCGTTGATTCTTACATTCTTCCTACATTTTTCGGTCCCTCGTACGTGCGAGGAAAGGAAGGTATTTTACATGTGACCTGTTGGAATAGCCCAGTCACCTTCAGGAGCTGCAATGTATCGACCCAGGCGCGACTGAGAACGAGGGTAGACGCGGGATGGCATGCCTGGCGCCTAGCTCCCCTGACTATTCACTTCACCGGTGCGCTCTACTCACTTCCAGTGATAAGTTACAAATCTCTGATCCCACGTCCCACAGAAAATGTTTGTATGCCGGGCCGTACTAGTCAGCCAGTCTCGCCCGGACTTCGAGATTGTGAATTGCGAACTCGTTATCAGTGCTCGCTGCTTACGCCTACTGACCGCGGGACCGGATGCACAACGGACAGCTTCTCGCGACTTGTATGTCGATAGGATCTGGTTCGGCGACATTCTCCCTGCACTTCTGTTAGCATACTTGCTAGATAGGCAAGTAGAACTTCGTGGTTCTGCATACCGTCTGGCGCATTGCTCGTAACTGAAACTGGTGAGTTATACCACGTCAGTATCTTTGCTACTCGTTGATTCTCGAATGGCTGGGCGAGTTCCTTGGTTTAGTAGGATCGAATTGTGCTTTGTAGCTCTCTATGAATGTCCGACTGGTGGAGTCAAGACGAGGGAGAGCTTCAGATGGACAGTACGTGCGTGCGGTTCGATGGACGGTAAGGAGATCTTTGCCCGTACATTCAGCTTGCCTGTGTCTAATACGACCGCCGGCTTGCCTCCAGTTACTTGTTTTCCCGTGTATGCTACGAGTGGCAAGGCTTTGTTGATCCTGATGCCCTGCCTGTATTTTTTGCCCTTCATACATACAATACAAGATATCGCTATTGACAGAAGACCGAGTATGTGTTGGCTCTACATCGAACTCGGACCTAAACTGACCTAAGCAACTACGAGCAGAGACGAGAAATGAGTGATCATGAAGCCCTTCACCTGGGGGTTACCGTGGGCACCATGAGAGCTCACAGCCCGGGCATAGGTTCTGTACACTGTCTAGTCCAAGGATTTTATATCTCCAGTACCAGTATCCATCCCCACGGCAAGATTCAGCCGTGTATCGGCTGCCATGCTCCGTGCCACATGGAATAGTATATTGCTGCCGAACACGAGAGTGAGCAAAGTATCAGGAGTGCGGTTGCTCTCTCGTGCGTACCATGTGCTCGATCAGGTATCGCATCTCCATTTCTCTCTTCTTGTCATTAACGCAACCTTCCAGCCAGTCATACCATATCTCTGCTACGGATTTCAGTCCAGATTCGGGTGGGTTGGGATCCGGCAGACGTGGATGTAGCCCGAAGGAAATGGTCTGAGCAACTTGATTCATCGCTTCGAATTCGGATCTTGTGTGGATATTAAGGCATTTGAGGTATAGTCTGAACGTCCAGTGATGCTGTACTAGCATAGACGTCATGTTCTCAGACGAGCCTCTGTAGGATTGGACACATTCTAATGAGTCAGCATGGCGGTATGCACGAAGTGCAGGTGCGCACATGATAATAGCTGGGATTTCTTCTTCCTTGCAGCTCCCGAAATGTATAAGGTCCCTTTTAAATGTCACCACCTCTTGTAACGGCCGCAGGATTAATCTTGAGTGGATACTGCGCCGGGAACCTTCTTGGCATAAGCGCAATAGCGCGTCGTGGAAGAGCGGGAGGATAGTGCTGAGGCTGTCCAAGTAGGCGCACCGCAGAAGAAGTAGAAGGTAATATGCGGCGGTAAGACGTACGGAGAATTTATAGCGCCTATCACTATGTAGTACGTGTTTTGTTACAGGTCACTGGAAGTGATCAACGGCAGACTTACATCGCAAACTGCACCAGTCTCCCATGGTCTTGATTTCCTGGCCTTCTGAGCGACGGATGAGGCCTATGTCTTCCGATCCACCAGCTGAGGCATTTGGAACGCCTGTAATCCCTTTCATCAGGGTATTCACGACGCATAAGTCTAGTGAAGATCGCATCGGGGCCATTGCCTAAGAGATCCGAGCAGATACTAAAGAACATCTCCAGCGGAGCAGCCACGCGCTTCACGAGCTTTCCAAACATCCTCCCAGGGCCGACGGCGTCGTCGATAGAGTCGTCGTCTGCATCAGAGTCGGCGTATTCGTACTCGACGCCGTGGATAGTGATGCGACAACCGGGACCAAGCCATTCTAAGGCGGCACCGCGTAGCTCAATGATGGAGTAGTCCTCTGTGGAAGGCATGGTAGGGAGACGATGCTTTATTGCGAGGTCTAAGCTCGTCTTATAGGCACTGCAGCTTCGAGCGAGTGCGAAACATAGACCCAAATCTTACCAACGTTGTCAGCCAATCAGGAAGGAATATAAGATCACAGATACCCCGTCTTGCTGATTTGTTGTTTGTCTCTCGTTGTCCGTCGCTCACTACCTCGACGGCCTCTCCCTTGCTTGTGGCTGCCCGTCTACGGAGACTTTCTGTCCGAAACTGCTGCTTGAGTTTTGGTCTCCTTCAACACCAAGAGCCGTCAGGACGGGGTCAACCCAGTAGGTCGCTTTCAACATCGCCGCGCACATTGGTGGTTCGAGATATCGCATCTTTGATGCCGTATATCCTTATTCTCGCACATGGGTCTTTCAGGTATGTCCACAGCAGCGGCTCACGTTTTACGTTCTCGTATACCCTTGACCGCAACGCTGTTAGGAACATCAGATGGAATCCGCACTCTGCCTTCGAAACCCATAGCTTCGGACGCCTCCTCCGCAATTTCGGGTCGGGATTCGAACTGCATGAGCAGGGTCTCCGCGACGATTGGCACTACAGCCTCTCCTCCGCGATCTCGGGTCGGGATTTGAACTGCACGAGCAGTTTATCCGCGACGATCGGCACTGCTGCCCCTCCTACCTTGCTCTCATACTTGGCAGTGCCATACGCCTCCATTATGACTGTGCGCGTCATTTGCATCACATGGATCTATTGGCCTTGCCCTCCCATTTGCCAGGGTGCACGCGGACGGACATGCCGGTCGGAAAACTGAATCCGAGATCCGGTTGACTGAGAAGGGTCTGATATATCTGACTCATGGTTTGTCTTGTCCTATCTTTGTACTGCTGTGTCTTTTGACGTGTCGTATTGCCCGATTATTGATCTGCTACATCCCAGTGCTGACCGTACTGCAGGCTTCCGTAAGATGTCCTCCTGGCCTCCGGAGGTGCACGGCTCGCACAGTATACTCTACCCGTCATCTACGCCGTCTTGGATTTTGCTGGCACATAGTGGAGGAGTCCTAGAGAGTCACCACTCTGGCGCTGTACTCCAGCCGTATGCCTCCCATTCCTCTGGTACAGTCGTTGGCATCTCATCTTCTCGTCTCGTCTCATCTGACTCATCCATGCCGCTCTATTGGGTCACATGCGCTGCCACTGCTCAAAATGCCGATTCTGATACATCCTCGTCGTCCTTACATCGTTCAATTGATCTTTCTTTGATTCAGTTCAACGCAGTACTTCATAGCCTCGTCACCTGCGCTTGGTACTTGGGAACAACACGAACATGGATCTTTCGTACAGCACCTCGTGAACGCCTGCGTATTTGAGTCATCCCGTATCCTCGTTCGTCAGCTCCCACAGCTCACAGCTCCTAATAGCTACCTCGTCCGATCGGATACTTCCACCCCGCCTCATCTCAGCCTAACTGCTTTTGGGGACGGACCAGAGCGTGGCAATGTCAAGACTCCTCTCGCGATGCATGACCCGTCTGAATAAGCACATACGGGGGCGCTGCCTAGATGGATACGGTATCTCCTTACCGCGTCCACCGAGAGGATGTCCAACGTCCAGAAATGGATGGGCTGTACTCGAATCGTTCTGCTGAGCGCCTTCCTCCCTTGATGCGTCGGTACCTCATCTCCTCAGATCGGAACTATCCTCGTACGAGAACTCTCTTCAAGACAGGACACCCTCACCTTTCGAATTCTTGTCTCGTTCTCTTGCTCGTACGCCCCATATCTGACTCCATCCATCAATCCGGAGTCCGACGTTGAGCTCTCGATAGCTGGACTTGACAGCGTCTCGCACCTGGGCCTACTTGCCGACGGTCGCGCTAGACTAGAATCTATTTAAGTGGTCAATCATTCTGTCTATTGTCGTGGTACAAGAGGATGTCGTGGTATGGTGTCCTTTATCATTCTCTTTTGCTGATCGAGACTGCACTCGGGCGTAGACATCGGACTCCGACACGCTCACCTCCACGACGCCGCTCGAGGAATAACTGAATTCCTTGAAGCGCTCACAGTATCTGCAAACCTCATCAATTCTCAAAGCTCTAGGCGCTCTTCCCGTCTGAGGCGCGAGTCAGATCATGGCTGTCGTACTGCAAAGAGGCTTTCGACGACGAGCCTCTGATAGTCAGACGTAGGATTCTGGTAGAGTATGGATCTTGGAGCCACCTTTGTGTGGCGTACTTAGTGTATAGGATCACATGTTGGATATCGCGACTGAGTATTGCGCGGACAAGTGTGCCACACCAGGATCTAAGCGACCGTCCATCCAATCACAAACCCGGCGCAAAGTTCCGAGAGCGGGCGCTTCTTTTTCTCATCCCGTGTGCTCAGCCTGCGTCCCGCTGCTACAGCTACCTCTGACCCTCCGTCTTGGCCGATTGATTCTCTTGCTGTACTCAGTGCCTACGCTATGTCCCCACGCTGTTTGGTACTTGTCAAGGAAGTCGGAAGAGCTGCTGTCCGTCCTCAAATTCGCATCCTTGGTCCCCGCGACGTTGTCTGAGGTCTCACTCCATAGGCCGGAATGACTATTGGAATCCCATTCACATATTGGATTAATTCTTGTTTGGAACCATGTTTTTTCTCGACTGGACGAACTCGGATGCAAGTGACTCTCTCCTTTGTGGCCAAGTCTCGTTGAAGGTGAACCATGCGCTCCTTCCAGCGTGAGTGAACGGCGATGGAACGAGGACGAATTCTGTGGAAGTGAAGACATAGGACTCATGGTATACGATAAGTTTTCCAGTCGTCCTTCTACGGTGTGTTTCAGCCAAATCTCGCTGGTCGTTTGCTTACAGCGTTTCACGCAGTACATTAACATCGTATGTCTTACGTATGTCAGATTGCAACGTAGCGTTTGCTGCGCGAAGCTCGACGCCCACATGTGTGCCAGCAATATCTAGGACCGTCTCAGAGCCCTTGACGCTAGTTCAATCTGTTATCTGACTTCTCCCAGTCTCGCCTCGCTCTCCCCATCAGGGAAAACCCCTGGCTCTGATCACGTCTATTCGTGTATATTCGGTACAGTTATTGTCTTAATATCTCTGTTTCGGCCCATTATTACATTAGTCCTGATTAGACACTCGACGCTGGCCCTCGACAAATCTGATCTAATTTACTTTGAATTGCATCGAAATGACTACTATTAAGTGACTCTTCTCTCACTTAAGATCACGCGAAGATCAGGTATATGCATTATATTGTCAAACAGACTCTGAAATACTGTAGATAATGAAGGTAAACTGATGACAGGGTGGCGCCAAAAAGGCCGGAGGGAGAAAACCGAGGTAGGGTATCACAGATGAATGGCATTGCAGCTAACGTATGCACTGCCATATTCCGAAGTCGTCGGACAGCGATCAATTGTATGCCGAAAGGTCCATGAGCGCGAACGCGCTGTCTTCTGAGTCGACCCGAACATCAGGAGCGGTTGCAGCGCTAGTATACATAAATTAGTCGATCACGAAACCTCCGGGAGCAATGCAGACGTACCGCGCATCACGATACAGGTCACACATCATCCTATGGAAGAACACGGGCTTATCGCCCTTAATCTTTTCAAGAATACCTACATGTGTGCGATATACATCCCCACAATTGAGCGCGGAGAACTCCCGGGGGGAGCGTGTGCCGGTTTGCCACTCCATTAAGGAATTGTGGATCTGCACGACAACATTAACGTCAGACTGGAAGTAGCAGCACGAATAGAATGGACTTCGTACTGCAGTTGCGACAAGAGCGACCATTGATATGGGGACCTCGGCATCAGAATCTGTTGCCAAGGATGATGTGAACTGATCGACGTGTTGAATACCGAGAGCGCCGGATCCAGAGAAATAGAGCGCTTGCATGATGGCGAGAATTGTCGGATGTTTATACGGCTCATTTTCACGGATCTGTGTGGTTGCCTGATCGACTTCAGCATCGCGCTCAAGTCCAAGGATGGGCTCTTACCTCCGGATTCACAGGGAAAATATACCTCTGACGTTTGAGAAGACTAGCAACCAGCTTCTCGCATCCAGGCCTGAGACCATAGCCACCCACAACATGGTTGCTGCCTATAGAGTATGCCAGCCTCCGCCAGGTACTGATGCGACCATCGGGCTTGAAGCGGATGTTTGCATCGAAATTAGAGAGGAGAAAGAGAGATAATGGCGCCACTCACGATCTGGCCCAGGGCTTTCCCGTAGCCATCCTCAGCCGATGGAGGATCTGTTGATACCTCGCGCTCTGTTGCGCTGCTGACACGAGGCAATCTTGCGACAGAACGGTCCGGCCCCCGATCTCGGGAAATGCGTCCTGGAAGCCAAGGTAGACACTTACACCTTTGATAGCCTCTCTGGCGATGGCCTGGACAAGAAGTGGCTGGTCCCTGAGATTGATCCGGCCACGCTCATTGAGGACAAGGTCAGTGCCAGCCGGAACAATGGCAGGCGGTGGAGCAGGCGGTGGCTGTGCATGTTCTTCGTTGTCGTCGTCGTTGTCCGAGTCTTGTTCAGATCGACCGTCTTCATTGTCGCCAGGATAGTTGAGTGAAGAAGGAGAAACAGGAATCTTGGCAGAGGCACCCCGCTTCTTCACTGGTGTCTGTGGCAGGTGCGCCGACCACTGGGGCGCCTTGGATGTGTCAGTAAAGCATTTCTGCAAACGATACTGACTGACCTCGGCTTCATGGGCTAGTCGACGTTTGCCTTTGCTTGCCTATCGGTAATGCGTTATTGTAGCACTGATATATCTATCCCAAACCAACTGACTGTCCTTACCTTATTGACTGCCTTCGCCTTCTTGGGTGGACGCACTGTAGATACGTTGTCGTCGTTATCAAAGAGCTCCGCAGCGGCAGGCGCTCTCCTGTAAAATGACTTGTGTGTCTTCGAGGTTCCCTTCACACGAGCATTCCCATGCGGTTGCTCTTCGTCAGATGTGTCCCACGATGCCACCTGCTCAATTGATTCGTAAGCAGGACCAACACACACAAATAGACACGTAGACACTGCGACGTGTAAACAACTTCGTGCGTACCTCCTTGTCTAGTTCCTCTGCAAGGCGACGTGGGTCGAGTCGATCGAGCCCATCATCATCCTCAACTTCATCCAGCCTGTCTTCAGACTCGTCACTGTGGTTCTCGCCTTCGTCATGGGACAAGTACTCGGAGTCGGATGGCGCAACAGCACTAGCGCCATCTTGTTGCTGGTAACCTGACGCACAACAGGATCAGTGTCATATCCAGTATGTTCCAGTTCCACTAACCGCTGCTCTTCGCTGGGACTGAATCATCCTCGGAGTTATCCGATTTAAGCTCCGCGGCGCGGAAGCGCGTACGGTCTTTTCGTACAACCTCCAATGTTACCGCACAAATCCTTGCCTAGGAAGGGTCACTCACCAGTACGCGCATGTGTGCGAGCCGTTTCAGTCTCCCTATCCACTGGGAGATATCAGTAAGGACATGCCTTAGCTGGCGCAGTGCGTAATGATGAGCTCACGATTTTTAGCCCGCTTTACAGTCCCGGAGATATCCCGAGTCGCGTTCAACGGTGCCGAACGTTTGCGCGCGCCGGTTGCATCCTGAAGCCAAACTACAGAAAGGACGGTAGTCAAGGTGAGATGTCTATAATACATCAATATCGCTACATACTCTGATTTGTATGACGGGTAACACTGGACAGATATAGCTCGTTCTGTGCCTTAGCCCTGTGCTGACGCATGCCGGCCAGTGCTGGGCAGTGCTGGCGAACACAATGAGGCTGGCAT